>OMLM01003960.1:201506-218679 GCA_900302695.1 Helostoma temminkii | reverse complement strand
ACCGGCCCAAACGACCACATTAAATTGACAGAATGTGAACTCAGTGTTCATGGATGATGCTCAACTCTGTGTTTGCTCTGAACGGACATTTGCTCTCAGGTCGTTCCCTCCAGAGTTCAACTGGTTTATCTTTCAGTATCTTTAACGAAGAACCACGTGTAGCAGGGTCTGTACACGTGCTGGAACTTTTCATGGACTTTTTATGTATTTTGAAATTTTCTCCTATTGCAGCAGAGTTAAACAACAGTATTACCCTGCCATAATCTGTATTAAATAAATATGTCCGGAGTTAAACTAATAACAACATTTAACAATATAATGACAATAATAATGACAACTGCCCAACATTTTCACTTTTTCAGTATGAAACAGTATATGTACAGCTTGGCTACTCTTTTACTGTATTTTTTCTATAAGCATGTTTTCTGCTCTTGGACACACACAGATGAGTTCAAAGGTAACAGTCAAGAGCGTCACACTGTTGTAATCCCATCTGCTGTCAACTATTCCAAATATGTAGGCTTCTACGTAAAAGCTGCTGTCACGTGGTGTCCCTCCATTCAGGGCACCCTCTGGATTGAAGTCCACATAAGGAAAGCCAGAACTAGCTCATAGTGGATTTGGGTCAGTGTGCTCAGTTTGTGCTGGTTCATAGCAGTCCTCAATGTGGGTCAAAGTTAATGGGAAAACTGCTGAAACACTGGGGTTACTGTCAAATGCCACAGATAATGGTGAAACTACAGCACAGTAGCTACAGCCCTTTTTATGTTTACTGTCAATATGAAGGTGTACATGTGGGATAGTTTTTGTTACTGTCAATAAATCAAATACTAGCCAAACTGGCACCAGTACTTACCTAAACTAAACACTTCCGCTCGAACGTTTGGACACGACTATGTATGTATGTCATGAACAGGTCCATGTCTTCAGCTGTGTTAGCATCACTGCTAAAGGGTTTTCTAATGATCAGTTCTCCTTTTAAATGAACAAACCTGGATTAGAAAACAAATCGTGCTATAGGAAGACAGTACTAATGTTTCTGATTATAGGCCACTATAGGTAATTTACAACATTAACAATGATCTTTTTAATGTTATTAAATGCACTTCTGCTGTTGACACATGGTCATTTCTTTGTGTGCCAAAACTTTTGACTGGTAGTGAGCGTCGCAGCAGTTGGCAGCACATCCTGTGCTGATACACGTGGTAGGGCTTCAATTCGAAACAAATTAACAGCTAAGTTTAAAATACAATATCATCACAAACATCACACACTTCAGCATCTGGAAGATAAAACTGAGCTGGAACAGAACATGATGTGCAGGGTCTCAGCTGTTTCAAACATCCTAGAACATGTTGTCCTGTTGACCATCATCTTTGTCAATAGATCAGTCAGCTTCATGCACTGACAAGTGTTATTCTGCTTTGACCTTTTTTCACTCAGCATCTTTCCCAACTGCATTTCTGACATTTTTAATTATACTATTACTGTCCCATAACATTATATGGGTAAGACCCTCTTTTTGTTCACCCACATTCAAAGGTTTCAGATATTTAGCTATTTGACTCTCTAGCCTTGTTAACTTCTCAAAACCGAATTTTCAATGAGTGCAAAATGGAATATGGTTTGAAAGCCATCTAAAGACACTGGCAACAGGACTGAAAGCTGTCATATACATACAGTCCTGCTAAAAAAGTATTTATACAAATACAAAATGCTGTTTTTAAATGATGATTTTATTTACTAAGGGAAAAAGGTTGTCCAAACCTGCTGCTTTGCAGCTTCAGGACGACTTGCCATAATTGATGATGAATGTTCTTGCGCTCTACCAGAAAATCCTGAAGGTGAATCAGAGAAATCTATTGTTCTTTTACTCCACAACATTTATTTTAAAATATTAGTTACTAATTATTCTCTGCAGGTTTACACACACACAAAAATCTACAACTAAAGGATGTTTGACGCTTAGGGAGCAGGCATGAACAAAAACAGGCATAATTACTTTTAACCTGAAAGTATCACAGTGAAACCAAGCAAAAACACTTCAAATCCTTTAATCAGGCCTGAGAGTTAAGGTGTGGTCAGTCCCAACAAGCTGCACCTGAAACTCATGGAGCCCAATCAGGGCAGGTCTTTAAGGTGAATCTACTCACTGAATCCAGATCAGCTTGATCAGCCTGGCTTCAGTTTTCTGCCTTTAAAAAAAAACAAAAAACAAAAAAAAAAAAAAAACCACACCTTTGTATTCAGGTATTTACATCTAACATTACAGCAGACAACTACATGTGTCACTCTATTTGAGATTATGTAAAGCTGGCAGTCAACTTTCATTCAACTTTCTTTGCTGGTAGAACAGGAATTCGGGGTAGGGCAGCTCAGTGTGTGGAGATGAGTTTCTGTTTATTGAGCACCTTCTTGTTTTTCCATTCCATTGTGTGCTGTCTGTATTCTTCAGATTGTTAAAGCAACATATTCATATTTTATAAAGGTGAAAGGAGTTTGGTGAAAAAGGAGCAAAGTAATGATCCCCAACAAATGATTGTTTCCTGAGCATTGTTTTCTAACTTTCAACGTATACCTAAAGCCTTTTCTGTGGTTTGTGGTGTCTAATTGCTGTTGTACCTCACAGTAAAGGATGGGAGAGGTTTATTTACTCATGATCAAATATTCTGAAGGAGAGAAAACAGGTGGCCATTTGGTCACAAAGCCATATGTATCACATCCTGTTAGAAGTCATTCAGATGATGTTCCAGCATTAATCCCTGATCTCATTATTTACTGTACATAATAAAGAAATGTAGCTGTCTCTTGGCTACAAAGAATTGAACTAATCATGAACACAGGTGGCGTCTAAACCTCCACTTGTCTCCATTTTCATTTATGAGAAACCTCTTGTCACTGTCTCTTCCCTCGGTTATTTTGAAAGGCACAGATGACAATCTTGTTTTGTTCAGCTTCTAACTTCAGGTAAGGAATGTTCATCACCTCTGACAGTGACATTATATTAAATTTAGTCATTTAACCAAAGTACAAAAGCAGCAAAAACTTAGTCTGGGAGCAAATATTGAGGACATTTCTTGCCATCACACTTTTTATCCCTCTCCACCTTCTCCAGGCTGGTACCAGTGAGTTACCAGCATGTGCCTCCAGGTTCGGCAGGACGTATAATCCCTCTGGTCTTCTGGGTCATTTTGACCACTTATCTGTACCCAATGTGAAAAAGATCTGCTCCTTTGTCATTAAAATGATCCTTATCCTAATCCTTGTCTGTCCCTCTGAAGTGTGTGGTGTATCGCTACCTAAGCTAATGTGCTAATGTTTTGCAATCAAATGAGAGAGGATAAGTTATTTTGTAAAAATTGTGATTCACTGTTAATCATGGTGGTGTATGGACATACAGGCGGGCAGATGCTTAAACTACAAAATGCATATAGTGTGTCATCCATTGATGTGTTGAAACTGAGTGACAGAAGCTAACAGGGCACATTCTTTCTTCATTAATGTGGTCCACCTTAGTCATTAAGATTAATGGAGGACTGATGTCCAAGGCTTGGCTACTTGTTGGAAATGTTCTCTTATTTAGACCAATAGCTGTTGAGATTGAGTTTGTGTAACAGTAGAGCACCAGGCATATTTTATTTTCTTAATTCATCAGACCTTCGTTACTTCCTTGAGTTGACTGACTGAGGCAGAGGCTGGTTAATGCTCAATAAAACAAACCATGGTTTTATATGCAGAACAGAAATATGTCATCAAGGCATAATGCCATGATGTGGGTTTGGTGATTGCATCAATGCCTCGCCCTGGTTCTGCTGCTCGACACGTTTCCTAGAAGTGATTGTTGAGGGAGTTTCAAAGACTGAAGGACAAGCAAGCCTGTCCGGTTCGTAATGACAAGTTTTGTGTTGTCTGCAGGTATTTGAGAACTGACAGAGGGATAAAAGTCTCAGTGTCAACATCAGCAGTGACCGGACAACTTGCTACGCAAACACACAGGTGAGAGAATGGTTTTCTTTAAGATTAGCACACAATTATATAATTATCTATAAACATACAAATCTCCTATAATCAAGTAATTTAAAAAACAGTATGTATTGATTTAAATTTATATTGAAAGTATAGTCAAACCTCGAATTGAAACAATGAAACATTGAAACAATTCTAGGACAGATAATGCAGCATTTGTACTGCTACAATTATAAAACCAAGAATATAAATACATTAGGTGCTGATGTAAAACCATCATTTGTTTACAAACGTGTTACATTGACACAACTGATTTTTAGTTCCTTAAACTGGAGTTCCTATGTGCAGAGTTGAATATGTAAGGTCAGCTCATGCTCTCTGCATCCTGCGTCCACTAGAGTGTCCATGATGTGAAGGTTTTTCAACTCCAGGTAGAGATGAAAAAATCACCTGTGTGACTGTTTATGCTGCAAGTGCAAATGTTTCCTCTGTCAAATACAGGGAAAGGTTTTCGTCTTGCTTTGTGTCTCTGTCCAGACTGGCATAATTTTTGTCAGGCGCATGTATGGAACATGTCTACTGGCTTGTGCACATCAGTAGGAGGGCAAGCGATAGCCAAGGATGGGCTGTAATGGAATGTGAGCTGAAAGAGTTTAAAAAGTCAACATGGTAACTCAAGCGCTTGTTGATTTTTATCATCTTGTCAGGCATCCATAAGGGCGGACATTGAAACTCAGTACACCTTGACTTGTGGTTATCTCCATTATACCATTTGTTTCATTTTCAATTCCAGTCAGTCAGGTTTCCTTCTGCAGCGTCTTTCACATAACCACAAAGAGTCCTTGAAACAAGAGAAAGAAGACAACAGTTGAAAAATAACCCATGGTGTCCAAAAAAATTAGGACCAAGGAAATGGAGAGAGGACATTTACTAATGCGCCCCAAAGACAAACATCACAGTATACTCTGCAGAGCGATGTGGGCCATCTTATCTACTGTAGTTTGTGGGCACAAATAAGATAGAGACAGGTAAACGGCCAGTCTATATGAACATAACCCCTGGAAACACAGGTATTGGAGGTCACATGGCCCGATAGAGATCATTTTGCTAGTTTAGGCATTAACACTGTGCTTGACATGAGTCGATACTGTATTCAGACATACCATCTCTATGTCAGAAAGCCACCCACACCTCCCAACATACCTTCAGAACTGTGGGTGGGAGATGTGCAGTCTGTCATGGGCCAAGTCGCTGTGTTATCACCTCAACACCAGGCATTTAGCAGCAAACCTGGAAAATTAAATAACATATTTAAAGCTTATGTCAATGATTCACTTGGTCAAACGTTTTAATTTGAATTGACATACTTTGAAATATAATTCATATATGCATTTAATTACATATAATCAGATTACATTGTTTGAATAGTTTAACAGCCCTAGTCATTATTGTGCATCTGATAAAAGTCTAAGTTACATCTTGATGGTGAGCAATAAATATGTTGTATCAAACACAAGACAAGATGTGGCCTCCGTAGAACTGACAACAACCCATGAACTTTATATTAATTCTCTAAGTACAAACACACACACGCTCACAATTTAAATTATGTTACCCAGTTGAAGTTTTAATTTCTCAGAATGAAGTAACTTTTAACACAACATACCAACGGGGGTATCATCACTGGATAAAACAGTGGATCATCATATAACCTATTCAAAACCACCCTACCAAACAGATATTTCTCACAGCATTTCATTCTAACCACTTTGTGTACAGTTTATGCCCATGACTAACATGACTTGTGCTTCCTGGCTCCTGCTTTAGACGCCATCATGACGACTACAATGGTCATTACGCAGCCTCAGCCCGTGATGGTGGCCCGAGACTCCCAAGAGTGGGGATCTGAGATATGCGACTGCTGTGATGATTTGCCCGAATGTAGGTGTTTTATAACCTAAAGTATTCACACCAGTGCACATTCAGGGTGATAAAATATTTTTGAAATTCATATTCTAATGTATCCATTAACATATATTAACAAAAGTTTGTTGTGTGGGCTCTGTTTTTTTTTTAAGGCTGTTTTGGTTTCTGGTGCTTCCCTTGCTTCGCCTGTATAACTGCCAGGAAATATGGGGAGTGTCTCTGTCTCCCCCTGCTGGACTTCATCGGCTTTGGTGGCTGCATCCCTGCCGTCACCATGTCCATGAGGGCCTCCATGCGTCAGCGTTATGGCATCAAAGTGAGGACAGTTTTGTTTGTAGTTGTAGGTAACTGCTTAAGGATGTGGTAAAGGTTTAGTATCATAAAACGTGACTGATTAGTACAGGTACCTCAAAGGTACAGTATATGAGTAAATGTACTTTCCCGTCAAAGGAGTTCTGGGCTGATATGAAATGGCCACTCCAGGACCTTGAGTTTTGCATCCTTCAAAAATTCTGGACCGTTATGGATACATGCCTCACATGTGGATCACTGTCTTGCTGGAAGACCCAGTAGTGACCTACAGCTAGACTGACATCAGATTTCTTTACATTATCCTAAACATAATCTTTATTTAAGATTCCATGTATTGGAACAAGATTCCCAGCAAAACAACCCCACAGCACTATGCCCCCACCACCATTTCACTGTGAGGGACCTCTCCCTTCCTCTGACCCAAACAAAAGCAGCATCCATTTCTCCAAACATCTTAAGTTTGATATCATCAAACCAAAGGACAGACTTCCAAAAATCACCAGGTTTCAAATGTTCACAGTCAAACTTCAGTCTGAATTTGATTTGACATTTTAAAATGTCATTTGAACTCAAACACAGTTGGCGCGTGTTAAGTGTAATGTGAGCGAGATTCACAGATTCAGTTTCCTACATCAACACGTGGGTGATGAGAAGCTGGAGGAGAAACAGTATTCACACTGACACTTGGATAACTCCAATCTGCAGCTCAGGAGTAGGAAGGAATGAAAGGATATTAATAACATACTGTGTAATTCCTCCAACCACTTTGAGGACCACTTAAAGAGTCCAGCATAGGGTTCTGTGTTATCGCTCAGAACATGTTGCTCAAACAAAGGTGAATGTAACTGTAATCATTAACATACTGAACGCAGTAAATGACAACTGTACTTGAGTTCAAATCACGTCTTCCAGGAGAAACAACCCCAGTAGTTGGTCTCAGATTAAAACATCACAAAAACTTCACACTCCTTCTTCCCAACACTCACTCTTGGAAATGGCTTCGTAGCCTTCACCTTTAAGATGAGAATCCACTATCTTCTTTCTCAGTTTCAGACTGATTTCTGTACTTTATGGAGTGATGAAATTATTTCTTACCAAAATGTAAGAGTAGTGCCTCTTAAGCAAGTGTTCAAATGCTACTAGCCCTATTGAAGTCCCTTCAGTTCAGTGCTGAATGATTATTCAGGTGTTGTTTGACAGCAAAAAAGCAAAAGATCACATGAGATCAACAATTTCATTATTTTCTTGTTCTGCACACATGTAAAATATTTTAATCAAACTTAGCGGAATTTTTGTCAGTTTTTTTGGAAGCAGTTAAAACATTTTTAGTTACAGTCTTTTCAAATGTTAGTCACACGGAGGCAGACTGGAGCCTAATCATCGCAGACTGAAATTTCTTCATTGTGAATTTTGCTCATGTACAGCATTTAGACGTGATATACTTTAATAGCAACAACATTTTTTTGTGTATCGATGACATAAATGGCATATATATAGAAGTGGGTAGTTATGGAAAAGTTTATTACATCTTTTATTTTTTACTTTTACTGCTTGTGTTGTAAATTCAAAACCACCAATTAGATGTGGGATTATATTTCATATACATAGTGTCTTTGCATAGCCTGTGATGTATACATAGGCTACGCAAACACACTATGCTGCATAAGTGACTATGTTATTTACAGGCCTAAATCACAGTGGTCATAAAACTACTGTGAAAATAACCAAGAATATAATATGTATATATTATGGCACAAACAACAGTGCTGAAACCAGTCCTCCTTTATGTCCATATTTTTGTTTAGCCAGTCTTTAAATACCATTTAAAGTGTGTTTACAAAATGAAGATTATTCACCTGTGGACCTGACATTTGTTTTTTCTATCTGCAGGGCACCATCTGTAATGATTGTGTCTGTTCGACCTTCTGCGCACCCTGTGTCTGGTGTCAAATGTCCAGAGAGATGAAGAACCGAAACATCCAGGTCGTTATGGTCGGAGCCAAACACAGATGATCTCTCCTCTCACTTGTTATCAAGATAGCATACCTCAACCTGACGAGGATGTTACATACATTATACACTGTAGATTGATGTGATGTACAGCATGTGTGCCACTAGGTTAGTTAAGAAAGTTTATCTAAGTGGCAAACATAAAATGTATTTGAATACTACCTCTGTGATTCTTTGGTTATGAGTGTGGATTTTTCTTTTTACACGATGGTGTAAAAACTTTACTTTGGTGGTTCTACATGGGTATCTGAAATAAAGCAGTGTGTTTCCTACATGTTAAATATGGAGTACCCCAGGGCTTGGTTCTTAGCCCTCTTCGCTTTATATTTTACTTATGGGCTAAATCATACACAGCAATGAAATGAATATCTACAAATGATAATCAGCTGTACAATATCTGTCTTTACATAACCAGTCTCAGATTACTAGAGTCCTGCTTGCCTAATCTGAAAACCTGCAAGATTGTCTGTTAATAGAGGCTCTCTGCAATCATGTGACCTCAACTCAAAGCTTCACAGTCAAAACTTTTTCAGTCATGCCATCTATGACAGATGTTTCACACAGACTAGATTACTGCAAAGTTCTGTTTTCAGGCCTACCATGTTCTAACACCTAAGGAGGAAATCAGCTTTTACCTATCACACCCCTTCCTGTGGAATAACCGCATAAAAGCAATGCAGCAGACAAAGTTTTGATTGTGAGGTAAATGGTGAGGTTAAATACAGAATAAGAAAAAGGGAATAATCATAACTATGGGAAATCAGACTTGCGTTAGACCACAATCAGCTGTTGAGTATCAGGTCTAACACTTTATCTAGCATCAGCAGCATGATAGCCTCTGTGCTGCATGTGAACTGCCAACACACTGACATGCAGCGAGTGAGAGGGTGGCTTCAAAATTCAGCATTTAAGTAAAGTGTTCAGAGATGAGCAGACACACAATCACACCTTCATTCATTTTAAAACAAATGTAGTTGGACCATTAAACCTGTTCTGCCATGATTGTTGTAAACATTTAAATCATGACATCTCTGCAAAAACAGACATCAACTAAGGCCTAAAAATATTTGTTTCAGCCTGTTCTTGTTTATTAATTTAGCAATTTCTTTAATTAAATTGATGAAATATTACAGCCTTAGCTACACAGTAGCACAGTAGCTGGACTTTGGTAGAGGGCCCCTGCCACATAGTTTAAATAAAGTTGCCTTGTATTTGTAAAATTAGATAAGGGTTCAAATAAGGTTGGGCTCACCTGACCCAGCAAGTTCAAAGGTCACCTAACAGCATACCTTCTGCTAGCTTAAGCTGCTCGGGAGAAAGAGGAGAAGTAAGAGCTGGGTCTGGATTTAAAAACATCATGGCATCACCAGGACATGGATATTTCATGTTAATTAGCCAAGTCCAACTAATTTGTATATGAAGAACCAATAAGAGTGCAGCAGAATTGATTCCAGATGTAAATGTGTCTGAATAATACTGTAAATAGATCAGGTCAATGCCAGGTACAGATGAGGCCAATGTGAAAATTTTAGGAAATTTAATTAATAAAATTTGACTCAAGCTGTGTTTGAGCATATTTTCATTATTTTGATGACGAGATCAGACCAGATGGGTGCTCACCAACACTAAAAGTGATATTACACTGTTTGGGGGTTTGTTCCTGGGAAACAGGAAAATGCCACATATGTGTGTATGATGTGGGTTTGGTGCCATTATGTCACAGCCCTACCCTTGAAACTTTCCTGATTTTAAAGACAGTAACAGAAGAACAAATCCAGGACGGACTGGTTTGTCCAGTTTCTCTCTACAGGTAGGGTAGGTCTGAACACACTGAGAAACGACACATTCATAGTCTGAATGTTACCTGGGACAAGACGATTGACTCTGAGCTCTGTCATCACTTAAATACGCAGGTAAGCCAAACGTTTACTTTAAGATTAGACCAGTTAGAATGCATATAATGGACTACATGCCAAATCCATACTTTATGTACACGATGATTCATTGTACGACATGTAGTGAAATTCTTGTTATGACTTTCCATTTAGAAAAAGGTGCAAGATGGAATAATTATGCAAAAAGAAAATAAATAGACCTTAAGTATGACTTAAATGATAGTGTTGATAAACATAGTGTATAATGTTTTTGTAAAATGTATGAAAAGAGCAAAATGTCCAAACAGATTTGATGTAACAGGTGACTGTAGAAATATGCATACATGGAAATACAAGGAAATATACACAGATATTGGACATTTAATATGCAACTGTAGACAATATACAATATGGGTGATGTGTGCAGAGATGTGCAAAAATCTAAGAAATATGTCATTCAATATTATGATTATGCACAATATACAATGTCTGTGTTGACCCAAAGTGAGATGTGTAAAGTGTGCAAAAGTCTGCAGGGAGGTGTAGTGGTGAGGTGGTGGCCCTTTTTTAAAAAAGACGATACTGAAAGTGTATCTCTTCCAGTATTTTTAAGTAATGTTCAAGTATGTTTTACAAATGTACTTCCTGCAAGTTTACTAATGACACTGTACTTGTAGTAAACTTGAAAAATACTTTGTACTTGGAGTGACTTGTTGAGTAATTAAATATTAGTTAATAGTTTCCATGTCCACGTCCACTAAAGTTACTGAACTGAAGCACAGCTGTGTCAAACATCACAGCTCTGTAGCAGCATAAGTTGTACTTCAAACCCTAAAAAGTTAAAAAGTGAGAGGCAGCTCCTTCTGACTGCTCACCCTGCTTATTAACGGTTATAAGTTTATTTAGTTTAATAGTTTAACTCAACTACTAATTACCGGCTGTACTGAGCTTGTTTAAAAGGTAAAACACCATGTCACCCAACAATTTGTGACAAATTATTAATTTATAACCTTTAATAGTTGTTTTTTTATAAAGTTAAACTACTGAAAGGCATACTGGGTATTTCTATTTACTTATACTGAAGTATAAGTACATGTATAGTTAGACTTTTCTGTATACTTGTCAGTTTACAACAAGTACACTTGTAGCTCAATCCCAGGTCAGGGAGCTCAGTGCAGATGATGCTTTTTGTCAGCAGTGCAGGTGTCAAATGGGTCATCTAGCCGAGGTCAGCAGACGCCACAGTGGTGCAAACCTGATGATCGTGGTCGAGTTTGAAGTGGCCACACGGTTGTATGTTTACAGACCACACCCCTGGGGTGAGGGTGAGAAAGGGTCAGACATGTTTGCTTTCCGTACTGCATGTGGTCCGTAGTGTCCGAACTTAGTCCCAGGATCTCCAACTTAGATGTAAGTATGCAGGGAGTTAAGGTGTGCAGTGGTGTCCTCAGTAATGTAGAGGGTTCAGGGTGTCAGGTCATTAGAAAGTGATGAAGCCTCACTTATAGTGAACTTTTTGACATATATGGTGATAACACACAGTACCAGGAAGAAGCTGAATGTCTCAGTGAGGACTGGTGCTAGTTCGTCAGCACAGACTCTCAGAACCTGACCTCTGATGTCATCTGGTCCTGGCACAGTTCTGGTATTTACTCGGATGAATGCCATCAAGCACACTGCGTGTAGCTCTGTTAGCGATGCTGGCACTGTTACTGTTGTAACCTTAAAGAAAGCGTAAAAGCTCCTCTGCCAGGGAGTTTGTGTCTCCTGTTTATCCTATACCTATACACTGCTGTAATGATTTGATGTTGTGTGTGTACGTTTGTATAACACTTTGTTTTAAAGGTAAAAGTAACTAACTATTATGTACTGTTACAGTATCATTGAGCTTTCCAGCCTTGTTGAAGAGCATTTCTAGGTTTTGCATATACTGTACACAGCTGCAGACATATACATATAATACGCAGTGACTCTTTGTTTTTAAACCATTGTAAAATAGTTAATCAGAAAATCACAAAAACAACAAAGACTGCAGAACTGACGCAAACAGGTTAAGAAAGTCATGGAGAGGACTCTGAAGCTTGCAGGTTTTAGCTGATTTAGTAGATTTCTCAGTTCACCTGGAATCCATGAGGGTAGACACTCTATTCATCAGCTTCTACTTATCAGTACAAATCATGATTAATATCTGTTGTTAGCAGATTCTCCTTTGTTCCTTTCTCAACACAACCTGTCAAGTCTGTGAAAGTGTTTCAAGGTTGTTTGGCCAAGTGTAAAATAAGTCTTTTCAAAGACTGTAAATAGTCTGTAAATAAAAAATAACATTTATTTTAACTGAAACTGCTGTTAAAGTTAGAAACTTATTTTTCCTTGGGTGTGGATAGGGTTCTGACTTTGTGTCTGTAACATCACAGCATTTTTTCAATACTGTCATAATTTATGGACTCGCTGCAAGTGAGTTAAATGTGACTATGTCATTCTTGCACAAACTAATAAACAAGTCACAAGGGAACTCTACCTCCTGGTTCCTCCTTTAGATTCCATCATGTCTTCCACAATGATTGTTACGCAGCCTCAGCCCATTATGACTGTCCAAACCTCCCAAGAGTGGGGATCTGAGATATGTGACTGCTTCCAGGACGTACCAGAGTGTAAGTGTTGCTGCTTTCTCTACGACATAAAAACGGTTTTGCTCAATTATCTTTGAGTTAATTTGTACCATTAAAAGCATTTCCTTAATTAAAAAAAAAAAGCAGTAAAAAAGGGGAATAATTTACTTCCTCATAATTTGTGTTGTTTATTTTTCTAAAACTGAAGTGTGTGTGTGTGTTTCCTTGTTCTTCGTTGTCTGTAGGCGTGTGTTTTCTGATAATCATGTGTTTCTGTTTTGATTTATTATTTCTTTTTTTAACCTCTTAAGGCTGTTTTGCTTTCTGGTGCTTCCCGTGCTTCGCCTGTATAACTGCCAAGAATTATGGGGAGTGTCTCTGCCTCCCTCTGCTGGAGTACTTCAGTGGCTGCATCCCGGCCGTCACCATGTCCATGAGGGCCTCCATGAGGCAACGCTACGGCATCAATGTAAGGACGCAGGTTTTGTTGTCTTTGTCTTTAGCAGCTAGAACAGCTTGAATTCCAGATTGTCTTCTTCTTTTAAAAATTATTGATTTGATTTCATGGGGAAACTTGGTTACAGAATTTCCAGCAGCCATAGTTCTGTGAAAAAGTATCTGTCACCTTTTTTTTTTGGCATATTTGTTGCACTTAAATGATTCAGACCATCAAACAAATGTTAATATTACACAAAGATAATCAGAGTAAATACAAATGCAGTTTTTAAAAGATGACTTTTAGTCATCTTTTACATGACTAAAAGATGAAACATCAGTTTTTAAAAGCAGTCCTAAACCAGACTGTCCCCATTTGAAAAGAAATGCCACCCCTTTGCTAAATCTTGAATAAACTGTAATTAACCACATTTTGTGGAAAGCTGAGTTCAATTACACTCTCCACACCCAGGCCTGGTTACTGTCAGACCTGTTGAATCAAGAAATCACTTAAATAGAAGCTGTCTGACAAAGTGAAGCTAAACGATCTCAAAAAGCAACACACCATGTTGTGATCTAAAGAAATTCAATAACAGATTAAAAAACAAAGTAATTGACATGTATCAGTCTGAAAAGGGTTTCAAAGCCTTTTCTAAGGCTTTAAGACTCCAGTGAACCACAGTGAGAGACATTAACCACAAATGGAGAAAACTTGGAACAGTGGTGAACCTACCAGGGAGGTCGGCCTAGCAAACTTACTCCAAGAGCATAACAACACCTCATCCAGGAGGTCACTAAAAAACCCACAACAACATCCAAAGAACTGCAGGTCTCTCTTGCCTCAGTTAAAGTCAGTGTTCACGATTCAACAATAAGAAAGAGACTGGGTAAAATGGCGTCTGTGTGGACATCTTTATTATCCTCAAGACCTTTGGACAAATATTCTGTTGACTGATGGGACAAAAGTTGTTCCTATTAGAGTCAACATAATTCTCAGAAATATTTGTGACTTATTACATAACATCACTGGATGCACCTTCACGCTTAACGAGCAATCAGCCACTATGTTTATACCCACTAGTTATTTACTGTTTACTGTTGTATTTTATGACACTGACAGTGTAAATAAAAAAAGGCCTTCTGGGTAATTAGTAGGCTATCTAACCAATGATACTGATTATTTAAACAAACCATTATAAAGCCACTTAAACTTACTTAAGCCATAAAAGTTTCATGTTGTGAGCTGAAATTTCTTTCTAATGTCGCTGCGAATCAGCCACAAAAGTTATCACTAGGACTAATTAAATGAGACGCTGTGAAAGATTTAACTTTCCATAGCCTTTCAATTAGAAAAATATGAGGGGGCACATTAGAGTCGTGTGTTCATTTTAAAGTGTTTGTACATTTTTTTTATTGTAGTTTTTTATGATTTTGTTTAATATGTATAAGAAAAAAAAACATCCCCCAAAGATCCAACAGAAAAAGAAGTCGTCCATTTTGAAAGATGATCCTGTGACTGAATATCATTTCTAAGCACATTACATAAGGGTTACCTAATCCTGACGTGCTAACTGTTGTAGCTGTGTTTTTATACTGAAGTGATATGAAGTTTCTGTGTCACATGTTGAGCAAACCAAAACAATAGAGGTGAAAACTCTCATGTGTAAATAAATAAACAGGTTCGATTTATTATGTGCACGATGCAGCCAAACCAACAGTTGAATCCAGTCACAGCACGCAGCTCGTTTGGTAGCGCAGTCGCCTGACGGGGTGAGTGGTTCACTGCTTTTTAAAAAAAGGTGACCATCACTTTATGGTGAGCGAACATGAAGTATCATCACTTAATTCATGTAATACTACATGAACTTCAATACAACAGTTAACAGTGTCTCATTCATATGTTTATGAAAGAACAAGACTTAAATCCATACCACAAATTATCAGGACGTCTGAGTTTTTTCTTCCTCATTCTAAGAATTGTAACATTAGTTCATCGTGACCTATTTATGTTTACAGCCCTCTTATTAAATCACTGTCATTCTTTTAAATGCCATCGTAAATCACGCACAGAAATTGTGTGTAGGAAGCGGAAAAGAACGAAGATGTGACGTATTTATGAAGAAGTCACGACAAAGTAATGTTACATTCATTATGGTTAATATTGTGGTTGTGGAATGTTACAATGTTACTGTAAGTTGTTCCTGTCATTTAACAAGTTTAATTAAACTGTGGAAAATTTCTAGTCAGAGCCAGAGAGATGGTAAATAAAGCATCTTTCAATCATACTAGATATACAGTATATATTAAATAATGTTGATATATTATTACTGTATTTCTCTGCAGGGCACAATGTGTAACGACTGTGTCTGTTCGACCTTCTGCACACCCTGCGTCTGGTGTCAGATGTCCAGAGAGATGAAGAAAAGAAACATCCAGATCGTTCTGGTTGGAGCCAAATACACAGAACCCACCGTCAATGAGAGACTTCACAAGAAATCATAAGATTCATTTTTTTTTGTATTTACTTCCTTTATGAATCTCCTGAAACTACATTTTAATCCTTTTTTAGGCTTGGTCAACACTGTAGAAATTAATTTAATAATCTTTTCAAATACTTCCCAGCTGATACATGTAGTACTGTTTATACTGAGACTGAACTAATACAAGAAGTTCAAATAATGGTGGTGACAGAATCCTGCAGTCAGATGAAAATATGAGCACATATTTGACACAGAACTACATTTGTGGATTTTTCTGGATACTTTAAGAAGGGAGGTTTTCTAGATGTTCATTTCTGCTTTGGATGAACATATGGACATGAAAACATATAAAAGCTACAGCCTGGGTTTTCATCAGGCAACTTGCTTTAGTGTTTTTGGTTCTTCATTTCATCTTTTGGGTGCAAATACAGAAAGAATACAGAAGCTCAGATGAGTCCACAATCATGAGCCTGACGACTACACTAATAACACTACATTAAAGCTACAATATGAATTTGTGGGATCCAGCTAGACTCTAAATCCACTCTGCCCCGCTCAGTGGTCACTCTTCACTCTCTGCTACAGTCTGCTCTGCTATTACCCTGCATTTCTGCCTCGGACATGGTTTCGTTTCCACCAGATGATCTCAGAAACGCCCCATAAGTGGCTTTTCGCTAAAGATATGCATCAGGTCTATTTTGATGGAAGTGTTCAATTAACTAATCACATAGTGCTTTAAATTATCTAATAACCACCTCTACAGACTTCCTGCTTCCTGCTACAGAGTTCCTGCTTCCCTACCCCGTATGTGAAACACAGCTAGATTTTTTTAACTACTAAAACACAGCCACAGATCTTAACGACTTAACTAAGAAAAAAAGCATTTGACTACAGAGACCCATCAGGGCCACAACAAGCCGCTCTGCTGCTCATACGCTCCCGGTGGGTTATGACATTGTGCAGAGGATGGAACAGATAGCGGGGTTAGCCTAGTTTATATGAAAGTACAATGAATAGGAAGATATGGAGCTTAATCAAATTCTCCAAATGATTCAAGGCATTTTTCTAAACATCTTTAAATTAAGTTACAATAAAGTATTTTATATATATAAAGTAATTCAATTTATGTTGTAAAAAACCTTAAGTGTATCTTTTCTCATTAAAATTAACTACATTAACAAATTCTCTCCTGGTATAATAAGTTGACCTTTTTATCATGGCCTCAACTATTTACACTAAACTCTAACAAGTTGGCATTTATGCAGCACCAGCTGCTGGGATCCTGCTTCAGGTCAGCTCAGGTCTGGTCTGTTTCATTCTCATCACAAGTAAAAAAATAATATTTTCCTATATTTAAAATGTTTAGAACTTTTAGAATATAAAGTGTGTTAAAAGTTATAAGAAGTACATTTTAACTTGTGTTGAATCATATTGATATTACAGAAGTATATTTAATAAAAGTATTCTTGATGCAAAAGTATATTAAAACAGTAACATTACTTAAACAGGCAATTGAAAAGTGTATGTTATCAAGAATATATTTGAAATCATATATAAAACA
>OMLM01003960.1:165939-186639 GCA_900302695.1 Helostoma temminkii | reverse complement strand
AAAATGGATGAGCACATTTGTGAAAATGTGCACAGTTGATGCTGAATTGCATTATTGTTTATTCTTAGTAAGTTACTACTCATCTTTATGTTTTCATATTGTATATTGTGTGTGTGTATATATGTATATATATATATATATATATTTATATATAGAGAGAGAGAGAGAGAGGGTCGTGTGAGCAATGTTGACTTTGTGACTAGAGTTTTCATCTTGTAATGTCTGTTGTATCTAGAAATGAAATTTAAACCATCAGACTAGTTTAGATCCAACTTTTTCCTCCATTATACATACACATTAAATACAAAGGGGTGGCTTGGGACAAGATGTGTACTACATTACACTACAAAGTTTTTTACTTTTACTGAGTCTTTATTTTTTACATTTATTTAGGAAATTCTGTACGTTGCTTAGGCTGTCACACGTGCACCTGAACCAGTCCACATTTTACCCAGGTGGACTGTATGTCAGTCTGCCCGGATATTATACAAACTACGAGCCTCGTACTACAAAGTCAGTGTGAGTCCAGGTGTGACCACAGTTCATCCTCTCAGCACAACACCAGAAAATACAGGAAATATTTACTGTGCTTTCTCTCTCCTTCAGGAAACCATACATAGAAACATAATTTCTAATCATGTGACTATCTCCTGGTGTGTGCTGCATGTGTGAACTCACAAATCCGGACCTGATTCTCCAGACACAGTCCAGAGTGCACATGTGAAAATGGCTTTAGAGAATCACGCACTGCCTTAGAAACCTTCACTCCAGACTTGATGAGAAAGTTGCTTAGAATAACAATAGAACTTCTGGCACTGTCACTTAGCTCTGATGTCATGTTTCCCACTATCACAGCCATATTTATGCCAGATGAACAATGTCTGTAGGCTCATTTACTGAATTGAGTTTGGACCACAATCCTCTGACCAGACTAATGCAGATGAGTTAACAAATTATTGATTATTATTATTTCCAGGATCACATGAAAATTCCACACACTACAAGTGTGAAATATCCAATATTAACTGCAATGAATTATAGTAGAATCACTTTATGCCTTGTAGAGAATGAAGCCTTTTAAAACACACAAGCTGCCGCCATATATAACATGATGTTGTGTCTTATTCACTCAAACCTCAACAACTGCAGTGTTAGCATGTGCGTCTCATGCTGTAGCGTCTGACTGTTGGTCATTACCAGATATGTGTTGTCTTTGTAACTGTAAAAGCTCCCAGTGGTTTTATGCTTTTTATTGTTTTCCCAGGGTGAGTCACACTAAAACGAGCTGCAACATGAACATTTTTCAGTTTTGAGATCACCACCTTTACACAGTCTGTGGTCAGGAACAGCCAGGAGTTGAAGAAGAGGTCGCTGTGTCAGGAAGTGGTCGTGAATCTGAAGAGGAGGAATAAAAAGTGAAAAACACTGAATAGTGTGTGTTGAAAAGGGAAACACACACACTCCTCTGCCTGTCTATCTCCACCCTTCTGGCCACTCCTGCAGATAAGACTGAGCCGGGCTGTCAGTGGACGCCATGTCTGTCACTGTTTACGCTCACACTGACAGTCCAGGAAGAAAAACTGGACTAATATGAGTCATTTCAATAGGACTGTAGTCAGATCGTACTAGTCATCAAGAAAAGACACTAGTGTGATTCTGTAAACTACCTCTGACCAAACTCTAAATGTAATGTGTCTCCAGAACAAACATATCTTGTTTGAGTGGCTTTTCCAGTGAAGGTAGTGCAGAGTTTTATCTGAGCAATGACCGAATGAAATATAGTCAGTGAACAGTTCAGTTATGTGACTATTGTTGTAAAAATGTGATTTCTAGTGGACTGATGAAGTGTGGGGCCTGGACCACAGGGTGGCAGGAGGACAGGGGGCCTGGCAGTGTGCAAGGTTTTACACCTTTACTCTGACAAGATGATAATTATGGGATATTTCAATGTCCATTATGAGACATATCTCCTCAACATTGACCTCAGTAGACATTACTTTTTTTTCTTGCAGCAGACACACTGTGGTATTACTGTAACTTTGCACGTGCATCAAATATTGAGAATAATTAGTGATTTTTTTTATCTCTGTTTCTCTTCCATCATCATCACACAAATCAGAATCATTATAACCACAGCCATTTTTACTTGTTCAGTTGCTGATCAAAAAAATGAGTTAGATTTTTCATTGAACAAAATATTTCACATGATACAACAAATGAAAAGGGATAAAAATGATGGTACCCCTGGCATCATGATGTTTTAAATAATTAGATTATAGTGCTACTGTTTCCTGTAATTAGCAGCACATGTTTTTAATCTTGTAATCAGTCATTGAGTCTATTTAAGGGCCTTGACAGACCAGGCAGATGATTGGCTGTTGGGCTATCCCTGGGCATGTGTTTGCCTAGCTTTTGCATTGTGTCCCACATCACTGGCACAAACCGGACCACCATTGGTGGATTTACAGCCGAAGGAACATGCTGAATTGGCAGCGGACCCATCAGTGATAGAGACTCTCTTTGGCTGTTCGGCTTAGTGAATCACTGGATCCCAGCTACTATCTGATTAGTGGTAGCTATAAACCATCTGTGATGTGAAAGCCAAGTACTGATTATTTACAATTTGTTTGGCTTTTCCTTTTTGAATTACGTATACAAACTACTGCCTCCTTCTGGTTTTTTAGTTATTGTTCAGTCTCTACTTCCCCCTACAGCTGTTCACTTATGTTGGTTTATTGTGTCACAGCCTTCAATTGAGACAAATACTCACTCTGCTCTTTGGCATCACTGTTTGCACCACGGTATACATGGACCGGAGAAAACAAAAGGTAGAACTGCTATAAGACAATCTCCAAGCCGCCCAATGTCCCTGTGACTACTGTTGCCAATATCTGTAAGAAGGTGTGCAGGACTGTAGCGAACCTCCCTGGATGTGTCAACCCCAGATCGAACAGAAGGAGTCAGACAAAGGTTCCAGGGACCGCTTCCAAAGAGACAAGCTGAAGTCCAAAGTCAAAGTACATTAGTGCCTAATCACATTGTCAGTCCCCTGTTTTAGCAGTCAGTGGTGTGGGTGTGATCAAGCACCACCATCTGCGACCACAGTTGAAAGAAAACCATAACAGACAGTCTGAAATTTGCTATAATGCAGTTTGACAAGCCACAATGCTTCTTGGAGGACTGGGCAGATGAAGCAAAACCAGACCTTTTCCGGTCATATAGGGGCGGTTGGGTGAACATGGGGAGCATTACATATAGCCTTGTTTAGAAAATCAAGTTTGCCTAAAATTCAACCAAGACTAAAAGCAACACAAAGTGCTGTGAAACGTAGCACTGTGGTTTACAGTAAGGAAGCAGTCCACTGTCTATACAGAACCACACTACTAAAATAAGCCCAAGGCAGAGGAGAAATCAGATCACTCATCTACTACATTACTGTACTGCATATGCAGGTTTCCAATATCCAGGTTTCTGAAGTGCAGGTAAACTTGGTTTCATGTAAACACAGTCATAGAGGAGGCTTGGTTACATTTTAGGGATGCTTTGCTGCATTTAGTGTTTGTTGCTGTGAAGCTGTTCACTGAAACAACACAATGATCCAGGAATTCTTAAGGTAAGTGAGCTCAGTCTGAGGGTCCTGTGCCATTCACAGGTCCTTGGTCCTACAGGATAATGAGACCACAAAAATGCAAAAATGGTTAGGAACCAAACATTGGACTGTCCTAAGGTGGCTTTCTGATCCCTGACCTGAATCCTATCCAATCAAACATCTACACAAAGAGCTGAAACACGCAGCCTGAAGACCCTTTAAACAGCTGGAGCAGTTTGCTCAAGAAGATCGGACCAAACTATCTACAGAACTCAGAGCAACAGAAGCCGATCACCTCACAATATTAACATAATATTAGTTCAAGGTCACCATTATTTTTGTCATTTATTATAATATTTATATTCAGTAAATTTATATCCATATCCAAAGTTATTTTATTTATATTTTGAATACTTTGATCAGTTTAGAGTTTTTCTTCTCATCTATATTTAAAATAAATATAGATGTAGGTTTTTTTAGCTGTTCTCATACTGCCCTAAAAAACTGCACCGTTTACTAACAGCTGTTGCAACAGTGACACACAACTTGTGTGATAAAAGTGATAAAAAAGTATATTAATACAGAATTGAAATAGGAGCTGTTAAGATATATTTGCCCACAGACACACACACACACACACACACACACACACACACACACACACACACACATATCCTTCCTCTTGTTCTGTCCAGAAAGACTAAAATAGCAGTGAGATTACACCATTAAGGCAGTCACTAATCATGCTTGACCATTTTCCTTCACGTCCTAATGTGTCTTGGCAAACCCCTCCCATTAGTGAGACCCTCACCCCTTATACACACACACACACACACACACACACACACACACACGTTTGTCTCAATATACTTGTGAGGACACTCATTCCCTCCTTATCCTAAAACCTTACCATCACAGCTAAATGCCAAACCCTAAACTTTAACCAAAGCCTAATTCTAATGTCTAAACTTGTTAGTGTCGGCTAAAATGTCCTGACAAGAACAGTATTTGAACAAAAGTTGTCTACACAAGGAAATTAATACACACACACACACCCATTAATCCTGCAACATGAATTGAAACCTGGAATTTTATGAAAATAAAATCAAAATCTACCTTTTACGCAATGAAACCACGTGATACTTTAAATGCTTTAAAACAACCACTGAGGTTTAATTACAGCTTTGACCCTGATCTGGCCCTGCTTAAGGCCTCATCTCCTCCAGTGACCCCTGTGTCCTAAAGCTGGGTGTCCTCTCAACCAGGAACACACTTCTGTGTCTCTGAAATAATGTCTCTTGCACTGCAGCCTTTTAAAAAGCTCAAGCTGAGGATATTATCGATGCATTTGGAGCAGGTTAACAACCAAGAAAGAGCAAAGAATTTCAGAAGACTAACATGCAAAGGTGAAGGTGGAGAAATGGCTTTTGTTTACTCTCTGTTCTGAAGCATATACTGAAATAAGTCACTCAGCAGGGGCCTTTGGATCTCCTTCCAGCCGTTTTACAGTAAAGGATTATGGGTCATTAAAAAGAGGAACTGGATCAAAACAAAGTGCTGCCATGAAAAATGTAGACGCCTCCCAGACATGATGTAGCAATCAAACCGAAACGCAGTGTACTTCCACGAGTGACCTTACAAAATACACTCACGCCCCTTGGATACTCCAACAGTCAGCCAAGCTTTAAATATGTATCCCATGATTCCTTGGGTGCTGTCACTGGTCACTTGTCTTGTAAACGTCAGCAGTGCAGAGATAGCGTTAAATCCTCCAGAGGTTGAACCCCAGAGAAAGACATTTTTCTTCCGAGCTTCACCTTGTGCTGAAAAGTAAATGTTTAAGCGAGCAGCGATAAACACCCCTAAATCATCATCGTCAGCTGGGAGCGCACACCTTATGGGGAAATGGAGGAATTCTGGGAAATAAAAGTTGTCCTTGGCTGTATGTTTGGTGTCTCAGGAGTGTGACAGAGCTGAGTCAGGACAGAGACTTTAAAAGACTTTAAAAACACGTTTTGTTTAAGGTTGCCAGCTTCCTGGCTGCTGTCCACGTCGATGTTTCTGATGGTGCCAAGATAGGACGGCAGGTCAGCGGATCTTTTGGCCCGTAGACTCTGCACCCTTAATCCCGGTGGCAGAGATAGAGCTGTGGAAAATTGGTCGCAGTGTATTTTTTAAAAAAAAAAAACACGTCTGTGGGAAACACTATCTTGTCTGATTCGTAATGAAAACAAATTTGCTTGGGATGTAAACACGGATTAGGACTTTTATTTAACAGTATATTTGCTGGACTTTGCCCCTTCTGTGCTGAAACCAAACAAATCATTAATTTAATCACAGCTTTCCAGGCAGGGCAGCACTGCGTGGCCACACGGTCACAGTTACAGTAGGAGGCAGAGCTGCTGCAGATCATAAATGTCTCGTCAACTCATTTAACACTAACAAGGGATCTGACCTGATGGTGCTTCTGAAGGTCACAGTCAACAAACCATCACAAGGGTTTACATAGAAATGTATATATAAAACTGTAGCAAGATCAAAATACTTATGAATATGAAGATGAATATGCAGCTCTCGGGTGTTTAGCATTAAATGATGCTTTAATCAGGAGAGTAGCTTGAACAGCTGTTGTCTTTTTATCTGAAACTTCATATTAAAGTTTTTATTCCTCACAAAGTGCATCATGATGAAGATGAGGAAGAAAGGCTTTAATGATAACAGTGTAGCTCCCACATCATTTCTGATACAACACACTGTAATAAAAACTTCTACTAATTGTGAAAAAAAGATGCATGACGTGAAGTTAATGGTTTAACCAAACAAGTTTTTGGTCTTGGATATTTTAAAATGCTAAAACTAAAAATATCAAAGCACAAGTTCATGAGAAAAGGTTTAAAACTCATTTGGCTTCAAGTGTCTCGAACTGTTTCATTCCTGTAATTCTTTACATTTTTTTTCTCCTCAAGCGACAGCGAAGTCTTTCATGGGATTTAATCTGGCAATAAGCACCAAACGTATTTATTATTTTACACAGCAACTGTCAAGAGACTACTACTCTGTTAATACTTATTGTATGTGCTTATGTCGATGTTATGGATATTTAAGTACTTCAAACTGGCTGTAAAATTTAAATTTCTCCTACTTTACACAGACAAGCAGAAATATTTTAGAGGAAAATCATCTGTTGGAAACTGAAAAAAACTAAAACTAAAATCCACATTAACTGGGAACAGTTAAGGTTTTTTATCCCCATTTCCATTGAATTGAAGGGGTAATTGTGTGATTCTTCACTGGTGCTGTACATGAGAAAACTCTGACACCCACTGGTTTATGAGAAACATAAAACTGAAGTGAGAAAGTCAAAACCCAAAGTCAGAAGTGGAAACAGTACATTTACTTAAGAACTGTACTTAACTAAAGTACTAATTTGCGCTACTTTACTGAAGTAAACAATTTAAACAAATTTCTACTTCTACTACTCCATGAAACCTTCTGGTGTTGTACAACCTCTATTTGACAAATTTAGTTAAGTCACAATTTTACGTTTTAATTTTACACATTTAATCATCCAAACAAATCTTTTTTGGCGTGTGTCCCCTAAAACTCAAGTGCCTGGGGCTCCACGTCATGTTGCAAATATCTGGGTTATTTCATAATTCATAACATAAGGGCAGAAATTGGAGAAAGATCCAAAAACTTGATACAAATGTGTGTGTCACAGCTTTGTTTTTTCTTCTTTCCTCTCTCATCAATCACCCCAAAAGCTTTCAAATGTGTTTTAGGTGGGGAACCACTAGACTAAACTCATTAACTTCATATAAAGTAGTTAAAATTAGCTCTACGTCATTCAGGTACAACAGTATATGCTGCTTACACATTATGTTACAACACTGTTTCCAAAAACACTGAGACGCTCTGCTGATTTGTAATTTGTAATTTGTAATTTGCTAATCAATAAAAACCCATAATTTTTAAATTTGTCTTTTGAAAAATGTATTTTCACTTCAGTAACACATTTTACCAGGTCATGATGCATCACCAACATTCTGTTAGTGTTTGGGAACGGAGCAGACCCAAAGATTTTTTTATGAATTATTTTAATGGGTGGCAGGTCTGGACTGAGGGCAGCCAGTTCAGCACTCAGCATCATGATGAAGATGAATTAGGAAGGAAGGAATTTCAAATTTTACTCATCAGTCGACAGTTTTCCAGTCTGTCTTAAATGAGCCGAGGCCCAGAGAACAGTTGAAATGTGTTTTTTACTTAATGAACAGTTTCAATAGCATCTGCAGAGCGCTGACAATGTTTTTTGGAGGTTTTCCTTAGTCGAGCTCCGTTTACCCAGTAACAATACTGACCTGTTGCTATTTAATCTGATTACCTGTGAGATGTTCTGTCAGGTCCCAGCTTTTTAAAAACATGTTGCTGCAATAAGCATTTTTTTAATAAACAAATTTCTCTTTATATGTAGATTTTAAATCATTTCAAAATGGTGGCATCTCTTTTAATTAACATGAATGACATCTGGAATGATAATAAGCCATCTTCAATCTTGAACAAATTTTTTTACTTAATTTACAATTTACTTACTGGAGTATATTCTGTGTAGTATTACTGTATTACTATACTTCTTCCACACCTCGGGCAGTTTTATTTTGACATCTTAAACAGGAATTAGTTACTGTACTACTGGTACTTTTACTCAAGAGAACTAGCTGTGCCTCCTCTGGTCGTGAAGCTGGAAAGTAAAACTTCACCCACGATCTGGAAACAAGTGGAGTGACACACCCTTCATGGTATTATTTTATTTGGCAGTTCTACTGTATGGGCAGCACAAGCAACCTCTTCCACCAGTGCCCCCTCCCAACACACACCCCCTCACCTCCCCCTCAGTATCTCTCAGCTCCCAGGAAGCTGCCGGGCTTGGCTGGAGCCAGAGTTCTGCCCCATCCATCATCCTTATCAGGGAGAGTCTGGCTGCACCGAGGAGAGAAGAGGAGAAGAAAAGATGAAGATCAGCTTTGGAATTAAAGGAGACGTCTGTAGTTTAATAGAATAAATAGCAAAAAGGCAAAAAGGTGCAAAGCATGATGCAATGGCGTGACCTGTTAGGATGCAACAGGCGTGTGAGGGGTAGGTAGTGAAGGGGGGTCGGGCAGTGATAAGCCCTGGTACAAACAATAACAACAGGCACCGTCCAGCCACATCAAAGCCCCCATTTAGCTTTTGGCTGGTTGGAGGGGTGTATGGATGGATGTCTAGGGGTGCTCTGCAGCTACAGCTCCTCATCAAAGCCTCGGCAGTAGTCTGACCCTGCACCAGGACAGTCTGAACATCTTTTACAGCTATGCTTCGAATAAACAAAGCTCGGTGAAGAAGCACTAAATGCACAGAGGAAGAATGTCCAAAGCGACCGCTTTATTCCTGATAAAGACTTTACAGTGCTGTTCGTTCCTAAACGCCGTAACTGTCAGTGCGTCCTCTGATGTGTGAGGAAGCGTTAAACAGACTGGGAACACTTTCACTATCAAAGCTCAGACTCAACATGAGGATGCAGCTTTACTGGTGGTTCCCCTGAGAGAACACAGTGAAAACAGTCTGTGAAGGTCCCCAAATACAAACCATCAACAAATGACGGTGTCACATTAAAGTGGAGATACAAACACACTGGATGGAGACACAGTGGTATGAACTAAATGAGGCACGCAATGAGATGAAAAATGTATATAACAATGCACATGCTAAAATCTATTGATTTGTGAATGTTTAACATCATATTTGTATTTCTGCATCTTTTTTATGTGTGAATGGATGAAATAAAGAATTATTAAATCAAATACTGCACATGCACTGAACACTGTTAGTACAAAAAAACCTTGTCTTTCTTATGGGACAGTAAACTTCTAGTACTACACATGTTCTGTCCTGTCAGATAACATACATGTTTTTAGTTTTTCATATTGTTTATGATATTTTGATTTCAACCACAGCACAGCAGCTCCTCAGAAGCTGCAGAAAGCATCTCCAGCACCGGAAACGACCCATCAAAAACTGATCAGACTCAAGCTCCCTGGGCTAAATGAGCTGAAGTGAATTTGAGCATTATTTTAAAGTAATAAATGAAACATAATCAGTGTTTTGTGCCCTCCTGATTCTGTGCAGAGATACTGCCATGCAGGCACCATCTACCCTCTCAAAGTGCCTGAGGGAAGCAAACTCATTCATCTTGATGATCACAAAAAACAAGAGCAATCCATCTCTCTGGAGATGAATGGGCTTCTCCAGGGCTGGAAACGCAATAAAAGTGGCTCTCTAATGGCGTATAGTTGTATTAGGACCCGTTTATAAAAGCCATGAGGCCGTTGTCAGACAGGCAGGGAAATGCAGCATAATTACGGCGCTGTACAGACGTGGATCAGTCTCTGATAACATTAAAGCAAAGCTTCCTTTGTGTGGTGGTGGTCTGCTCTGCACCACTGTAACTGGTTTTGGCGTGAGCCAGACAAGCAGCAGCTTTGAAGCTGCAGCACGTCGCAGCGGCCGAGGCTCAGATGATGTCGCGGGGCTGAGCCGCTGACAGGACGAGTGTGGCCTGTTTGAACTGGAGGTGCTGCTCGCGGTGTGATGTAATTAAGAGTACATCCTAGCTACGTGCTAGCAGGCAGCTTATTTTTCTGTTTTCAAAGGCTCTATCACAGACTGAAGCTGTGCTGGAAGCAACGCCACCAAACAAAACTGATGGAAATTCAGCTTCAGCTGTTTCATCTTCAAAACTGTTAATACACTTAGATTTATCATGCAACATTTGGTATGTTAGCATGTTTAGGATGCTTTAAGCATCTGAGTCTGTTTTACAAATGACTAATGTTGATGTCAGTTCTAATTTCTGTAGAACTGAAGCAGAATCATTCGTCGCTGAACATAATTATTAATAACTGTTGATATTTTAGATTTTACCTCAATTTAACATTGTCATGATATATTCAATATGAGGAGGTTTTCATTGTTTAGGTTTTTTGTCTCTCTTCCAGTGTATGAACTTTTTTTACTTAATAAATTCTAAACAAAATGTTAAAAAACACACTACTGCCACTGATTTCCATCCATTTTCTCTTCGGTCTTCACATTAAAGTTACACTTTTGCACACAAAAAGTATGAAACATGACAGAACTATTCTGGTTCATTGACTGAACTGGGAAACGAGCCATGTGGCTACAACCTCCTCATATCTCTGCCCACGTTTCCTGTCTGTCTGTGCTGTAATCTCAGTCTCTATAAGGACTTATTACAAAAAACAAACAGTGTTCTTATCCTGAACCAATTAAAGTTAAAACCAAAATCATGTAAACGGCATAATATCTGTAAGAAATGAGCTCAGCTAGCTCTCTGAAGTCAAAAACACACAGTCTGGAGTTGATTTGTTGACTTTTAATATAAACACAATTCAAAGGAGCTGATAGGGAAATAAAATGCATCTATACACTGAGACTAGTTACATTCTGTCTGATGTATTCTGTGTATTGTGTGATTTCAGAATGCAGTACTTCAAATTAGTTGTTAGTAGTTAGCAAAACATCTGCTTTTACCTTCCCTGAGGACTGTTGTTATAGTCATCACCACAGAAGGCCAGGCCAGGAAATTCAGCTGAAGTTTTAATTATATTTGCAATAAGAAAATTACACAAAATTAATTTTGTTTAAAAGTAAATATATGAATATCATATGCCGATAAGGTGTGTCCAATTATTCAGTACAAAAAAAATTTTCTGGTATAGCTAATCTTTAAGCTGGCTAAATTCATAATCACTCCAGACTATACTGGAGTACTGAAAAGCAAAAATGGAAATATTCAACTAAAGTATGAAACATTTTTATTTCACTTCTTTCTACCACTGTTGTCATTGTCTGGATTTAATTACACTTTGTTAAACTTAATGGTGCAGAAGTGACAAGTAATTTAAGATGATGCTAAAAGACATAAAACATCATTTTCTAACAGCAGATAGCAAAGACAAGAAATTGCGAATATCTTATCGTACACAATAGAAAATACAGTAAAGTATTTCTAAATTATATTTAGTTACTATGTGCCACTGCATTCAGCCTAAAGGCTGCGTCAACCCTCCTGTAAAAATATTTACACAATTAAGAAAATTCAGCATAAATTTGTTTTAATTTATAAAAAGTCAAAAGAGAAATTCTTCCTCAGAGACTCGACAGTTCAGAAGACATGACCTGTGTCCTCAGGGGCAGATGGACTTGAGTCCAAATGTTTTTAACATCAATTGACTCACAAACTAGAGGAAATAACATTTATTTGGATAAAGGATCTTTCTGGGGACAGATCCAAACTCAAAATAACCATTTCCAATATTCCCTGTGCTGCTTTCTAATAATAGCGTATGTAATTTAAGACAGAAAAGGCTGAGACGTGACGAGATCCTGGATGAGTGTGAAAAACCGCTCGGTGCACCGGTGCCGTCCAGACCACAGCGGCCTCGCGTGCTCTCGTCCCGCTCACTGTTTTCATAAAGGGCAAAGCTCAGAGGCCCCACGACAGATACAGAGATGTAATTGGAAGCGTCTGTTGTTGCGTGTTAGCCTGCGGCCTCAGTGCTTCTGTCTTCACGTACAGAGAGATTCCGACCTGTACACACACTTGAAGTCCAGTCACAGTATATCATGAGCCAACGTCACAGGTGCGGTTTTACACTGATCTATTGGCTGTGAGAGACCGTGGGAGAGGGGAGTGGAAGCCTGTCTGCCTGGAAGGCTTGTCCATAGTTTGGTCATGAAGCACAGGAGATTCAGGAGCCAAACAAAACCAGCAGCGACACAAACACTAGTTTTATGTTTTATTTCTGTGTGAATATATGGATGCACATCCAGTCTCTCTCAAATGCAACTAAACTACAACAGCAACTAAGTTGCTAATGTATTAATTCGCACGCATTTGGTTCACATTTGCTTTTAATTACACTCATAATCATTTGGGACCTGAAGATACAAGTTGTTGCAGTTTTGAAAGTGGAATATTTGCAGATTCTTGCTGGATGCAGCTGCTCAATACTGCGGTCGCTGCTGCTGTCTAACATTTTCATTAACAGACAGATCTGGACTGCAGGCCACTCAAGCACACGTACTCTGTGTCAACGAAGCCACGCTGTCATTGAATGAGGCTGCCATTGTCCTGCTTAGAAGGAAGGATGTTACCCTGAAGGCAGCATGTGTCTCTGTCCTACCTACGCCTCCACACCACCCCAGTCTCCTAAAAATCATGTTTCTATACAACTCAACTGCAGTCGCAAATACCTTTTTGTGGAGAACATAAATGATAAATGCAACTGGTCAAGTTTCTGTCGACATAATGATCAAATGTTCACAAATATATTGATACTTAACATATAAAATGTCCACATGCAATGTATTTTTGTCCAACGCCACATTTTCAAAATACTGGACAATATAAATATTACCAACAGGTTTTTATGGAATAAAGACGATGCTCTACGTATTAATTCCCTCTGTCCACAGTAAACATCAGTTCTACCTTGCTTAATGACTTCCTATGAGTCCCCCCCCACTGACTTACAGAAGGTGAGGAGGAGGAGAAAGGAGCCTTCGCTCCTCTTAAGCCCAAACCCAGTAACAAACAAAACTGAACCTGAGCAGATACAGACTCCACAAACACTTCATCACTGCAGTGTTTACATCTGCTGGACCTAACTTAGTTTAACTAACATGGTTACCACCAGCTTCAGCCAGATCTTATCTCTGACACTCCCACTCTGACTGCCGCCTGTTTCTGCTTCACCTGAACAATGATCTGATGTCGGTTCATCAAAATAATAATAATAACATGATATATAATGATACTACGCTTCCTCAGCACCGATTCTTGTTTCACGTGCTGACTGTGATTGATGCACGCTTGCCTCACACCTGTTATCTGCACAGTCACAGTGGTGGTGTAAGGGACACTGAGCGCAAGGTGCAGATTGTGCACTGCGTTAAACTGCGTTGTTTTGAAACTGTAGATTGAAAGAACATATTTTTTTCCTAGAAATCAGAATGAATTTAATGCCAACTAGAGGAACTGGGGGTGTGGATGGTCTTTTGCAGCAGACTGTGGTGGTTCATCACAAAGTAAGATATGCTTTCAATATGGCTTCTCAACAAAATAAACAAAGAACTTTTTTGCCATGAACTTCGGAAAGGTGTAGTGGACATGGGTTTCTGATGCTGTGTAACCATCTGGCATGCAGCTTGTACAGTGCATAAAGTTGACGTCATAATTCCCGCTGCCACTAGACGGCTTTGCTGTGTGGATGTCAAATGTTTTTGGGCATTTGCTGTAACGACTATTCTGGGGACAGTTTTATGTTCTGTTGCTACCACACAGCTTATTTAAATAGATTTTACAATATCACCAACATAATCTAAAATGTGGATTGTTTGAGACTCAAATGTGTCCTGTGGGGACTTTGTAAGCATCATGAATGAGATGAAGGCAAATCTGAGGTGCAGGAAGCTACTAAGGCTTCAAGGTCTTATTCTTTTCAGTCTTGACACAATGACTCTTAACGGGGGTAAAAGTGCACATTTCCAGAAAGTCTCTCCTTAAAGACATTTATGGTGTTGCACTCAGTTGTTGATGAAGCTTGGTAGAAAAGTTCATCCCCACACACCTGGTAAAATGCTACATTAAGTGAGTGTGATTGTGAGATTGTCAGTTTCATAAGGTTTCAGATGCTGAGAAGTTTCAGATGCTGCTAAGTGCTCAGACTGACAAATTTGGGGCATCCTGAGTCCATGCGGATGATATTATGGATGATAACTTCATTTGTTTTAAACAGAGCTGTATAAAGTAGACACACTCAATACTCAAGTAAAAGTGTAAATATTTGTCTAGAAAAACACTCCACTACCCTAAAATTGCTCTACTCAAGTAAATGTCCATGATCTAAATTTTACTTCAAGTACAAAAGTAAAAGAAAACTGTACTTTAAGCAATGATGCTGCTGTTGGTAACATTAATGTAGAGTCTGGTCCAGATCAGTTCAAATGTGATGTTACCTACAGACTGTGGAACGGAAACAGCAGTGGGTAAAGGTGGAGCTGATTTTAACACCAGATGTAGCAACAGGGTTAATCCACTCCTGCAAAATGTAACTAGTAACTAATTCTGTTACAATAAATGCAGTGGAGTAAAAGTACAAGCAACATAAAATGAAAATACTCCAGTAAAATACCACCCATGGTTTTATCTATACTACTCCTTTGTTGTCCAAACTTGAACTACATTGACATGTTGATGGGTTGAATAAAGGAGCTCTATGTAAGTAGCACTACCTATAGCCAGATCTACATAAGACAGCATCAGTCACCTTTGATTTTTGTATTTGAACACTTACTCATCCAGGTTGCTTCTTGGTTACTTCAGGGGGAAATCATCCAAGACAGCAGCATTTAACTTCAACTGCATTTCATAGGTGACAGACTCTTTTGATACTGAGAGCATGACACTTTGGCAAAAATCCTGAACATTAGCAGGGAAGGTACCTGCATGAGATTGCTGATAGGGGAGCAGGACTAAACAACATGTGACATGAGCAGAATGAACCATAAATCTCATCCGGGACTTAGCAAGAATGAGCAACAATGAGTGGTTGGAGTGAACGGCCAGATGTGGAGCGGTGCTGCTGAGGAGGGAGACAGATTTATGGCCTCTTCTTTAATGAGGCAACATCCTTTTCACTCGTAAGACTTTTAAGAACTTTTTTTCTTTCCCTCCCACATACAAGAAAAAGTAATTCCTCGGGAAGTGAGGTGAGGATGCAGCAGGGAAAGAGGAGGAAAAAAACATGCAAATGTAAAACCCAACTTCTTTTTCTTCTTGCGTCATTAAAGCAGCCCGTGCAGAAGGGAGTTCTGGGAGCGAGAGGGAGGATGAAAAGATAGATAATACTTTAACAGCAACATAAACAGTACAAGATGGCCTACAATGCCTCGTATTCTTATGTGAACACAGTGATTTGTAGTTTTTATCTTTGCAGTTGGTGGGAAAATTACAAAACTGCACACTTGGCAAACTTGCATCATGCTAAGTGCTACCTGCTCCCATCAAGTTAGCACATTCAAAAACTAAAAAGTTCTTAAGAGATACTGACTGTTTGACCACTTCATTTGTCTCCAGATTGTCAGTGTGCATCATGGACGATGTGCTAGTTATTAGTATGGCATAAACAACCCTGCAAAAAATAAATGTGACCAGGAAATACTCACCTGCTTGAACTGGAAGCAAAGGATGCAGAGGATTAGTCGGTAAACCAGTCATCCATTAGCCCCACGATCAGTTGTTTGTCTCCCAGTTGCTTCTGGCCAAACCTCATAGTAGCACCATTAAATATGTGCAGTTTCTGTCAGTTATTTCCCATTGTAGATCAGTATGTCATTAGTATGATAAAATAGCAGCAGGGTAAATTTAAGCCTTCTTAAAATACAAATAAACAATGCTTACATCACTTAAATAAAGGAGAATAAGGGATGGAGTTATATCTAGACACAAAGATTGTTGATCAATTTAGTTTGAAGTTTGCTGTAGCAACAGTTTGTGGCTTTCTATTTTGGACCATCTATTGTGTCTTTGTTGTATCTGGTATCATTATTTAGTCTCTCTGCCATTTTACATCTTGAGCTCTGGGCCTTAGAGATAACAAAATCCCCAATGCTACTCACAGTACACACTGAGTCATGGCTACTCTGCTACCTACTCTGAACCAGGAAGCAAAACCCAGGTGAGGGTTCAGACCCATTTTGTAGACACCGCCCCCTGTTTGGGTCCTAATGCTACACCCCCTATTACTATTACTAAGGTAAGATACTGAGGATCAGACTGTCGATAGAAAAATCAATTGAAGTGCAATAGTTTGATATTGATATATTGATTGATATTTTTATCTTAGCTGAGGAAGTGAACTAGTAGCTGTCTGTTAGACGCTGTGTTATTCTGATTTTCCAGCTTTAGCTAAGTAGACGCTACAAACATAGCATCACAGCTAGCTAATATGCTAGCTATCTAGCTGATATTAGCATGTTGGCTAACAGATGCACAATAGAAAGTTATGGATAAAATCATCTAACGTAATCAAGGCCAATAAGCCCAGTCCTTTCTGTTATTGCGTAGCCACAATTGTTTTTGCTTTTTTACCAGCAGTATCACTTCGTATATGATTCAACTTACCACGGCCAAAATAAATAAACAAACTATTTTATGGGGGGGGTCCTTATTTTGTTTTAAAAGCTTTGAGACACTGTTTGTATACCAGCTTTTGGTCACGTAGTCCAAAAATTACAACTAATGACCAACTCAAATGCAAAATAGCTCCACACGACTTTTTGTGAAACTGAAAATGCTTCTGGTAGTTCTTGTGATATCAAAAAATACGCTGCATCACAACATCGTTATATGATACGTTTGCTAAAAAGACACAATTACAGATGCATGAGAACACTGTTTTTAAGAGGGGGGGTTGCAGAAATCATTAGTATTATGAGCAATTTGGCAATTGCTTTGCAGCCTAGGCACAGTGAAGTGTGACATTAATAGAGCATGACCCTCCAAAGTGCATTTGTGTTTCTTCTTTAAGACTGAAAAACAGATTTTTCAGTCTGCAGCCAAAACTGTTCATTTCTTCACAAAGAGGTTTTAACTATATCCTCCTCAGGCCTCCTGGACCCCTGGGCATATGACCAATAGACCCCGTTTAAATGCATTAATTAAGTAAAAACTGTGCAATTTCATAAACTGCAGTTTACACTTAATGCAGTTTACTAACATTAGGTTTGTTCATGTTGCCCTGACAGTAGCATCCTGCTGTTATCTCCTCTTATCAAGCTACAACCTTAGTTATTAAAAAATCCTTGGGGTTGTTGGGGCCCTGCAGCAGATTTCATCATATAAATCTGAAGGGCCTCAGCTTGTTTTTGCTGAGGCGGTGGGCAGCCATTTATGAGCTGCTAACATGAATGAAACAAGGTTTTAAAACAGAGTAGGTAACAGGAGGATTTGTGTGGCTGCACTTGATGGTCTCAGCCTGAAACACTAGTGCAGATTGTGCTTGGCCTCTGAATGGTGGAGTCATCACCCTCTAACTCCTCTGCTCATTATACAGCCTCTCCAGCTTCACTCAGCAGTGAAGGACCCTACAAGAATAAGAAAGCAGGCTACAGGCCATGAATGGCACCCTCTCAAAATGAATCTGAGGTAAAAAAAAAAAAAAACAAGCTGGGTAAATACGCTGACTGAAAGCGACAAGAGAAGAAATTGAATTTCCGCGGAAGTGATGTAATCTGCCAGTTCAGGTCAGACCGAGATGTTATTATCTTAATTTGGGGTTCATTAATCGCCGGTAGAGGAGGCCGATGACAAGGTTTCCACCTTGTCCCAGCTGCACGGAGCTGCCAGCTGATTTAGGACGGCTCCCCGCCTCGGTATGTAAACCATTTGCAGCAAGAATGTATAAGCAAGCCGTAAAAACAGGATTTGGCCTGAGAAATACAAGACAGATCATGCTGTAAAACAATGCGCCCCATCTCCACTGCAGCCTGGCGGGGGCAGCCGAGCTGGTTTTTTGGGGGGGGGTGGATTGTTGGTTAGTTCTCACGAGCACAGGGAAGCCCACAGGTTCAGAGTTCGAGCTTGGCGACAGGCGGTAGATTTTGGGGAGGGAGGGGATGTTTAAACCTGAAAATGGATTATACGCCAGAATGCTGTAATCCTCCTCACAAATAAACGATACATAACATATGACTCTCATGAGGGGGCTGATAGGGAGGAGACGCATTCACATGCAGCCAGGCGAACACACATTCATACAGACTGCACACATGCACATATCTGTGAAAGAGCTGAAGATGAGACCAGAGAAGGGTTCCCCTCTCGCTAAACCCGCGCCAATAAAAAACAAATCGTAATCCAAAAGAAAATCTGTGATGGCATGAGAAGAATCAACATGATGCAAGGTAGCAAAGCGGCTAAGCGTGCGCACATGAAATCACAGTTAATCACATTTAAAAGCACGTAAGAGTGGGAAGACATCAAATATATAGATGCATCACTGTCCTGCAGAGGAAAAGGGGCAGACCCAGCACAGGAAGACTCCAATAATCTGTCACAATTTAATTCCCCACTACTGAAAAGTGGCAAAACTTGCCATGAAAATGAGTGATCGGACCTGCGGAGGCGCATGGGGCCCTATTCTGGGCTGTAGGACACCAATAGGAGGTCAGACAGCTCTGAGACCCAGTTTAAAACGCTCCACATGACATATTTGTGTAATTGCTATTTTCCAGTTGTGGAGGTCGTCCCATTATAGAGTCTGCAAACAACAAACAGACAAAGAGAAAATGTATTTTATTGATGCAGATAACTGTCCGTTATTTTCAACAGACAATATTTCAAATTAAAACGCAGTAGAAGCAAATATCGTGCACAGTTCAGTTATATCTGCACAACAATGTTTAAAAACAGCAGCTCAATCCTAATCCTAAACCAAACAACCCAGTGCAAACTTCAGGCTTCTTCTGTCTTTCATCGAGTTCTTCAACATGTCTAGTGATTAAACGTCCGAGCTGATCCAGTAGGATTGTGGTGGATTATAAAATCTAATTTCAAGATGTTTAAAGATGTTGTGGTGTCTTGGAGCAGACTGAGACATTTAAGGAGTCATAGAGTTGAAATGATCATCTCTGTGTGGCTCAGTCCATATTAATATAATAACAAAAATATTTCTGTTTAATAATTTTATGCAACAAAGTCAAAGGATTAGTTTGCTGTGCGGGTTTTCCTGCAGTGGAAGTAATAGCTGTGTGTTTCAGACCTCGTATATTATAATTATATTATTTGAGATTAACTAGAATATGAAATGTGTGATATTGTTCCAGCTCAAGTTGCTAAATACTAATTATTTTAAATAATTTTGCCATAATAAAAAGAACATGATTAGTGCTTCAGCTTGAGTAAACTATTTTTTAGATGAGTACTTGCACTTTTATTTGGATATTAAGTGTGTGTACTTCTACCTCATATGACAAATACATTTTTAAAGTAAAACCTGTTTTAGTGTGTGTAGATTTGCACTTGTACAGTAGAAAATGAACTAGTAGCTGTCAGTATATGAGTATATGACTACTACAACTTGAATGTGTGAAGAAAGTAGAGTAAGAGTGATCTTCACTGACTTCAAAATCCGTTTTGTTCTTTACGCTGCTGTTTTCATCATCGTAGTCGCATCAGTGTCCTGTGGTTAGATCCAGAAAGAGAAGCCTCAAGAAGTGATTAAATAAGCTCCACTGACAGGGGCAAAGTTTAGTTTAGATCTGAACCTGCACCAGGCACATGCACATTTCATGTCAAGACTTGAGCATTTATCATATTGCTGTGTTTTGTGTACAACCTCAGGCAGATATTATTCAGATATAAGTCCAGGTCTCTACACCGACATGGGAGGTCCCGTACTTTTCACTCTTACCAAAAACATCTGTGCATTATATGTTCTTCTTTTCTGTTTTAGGAAAAAACAACAGAAAAAAAGTTCTCAAATGATTTAAATGGGGAAAGTGACTCATTAAGTCTCATTTTATTGATGCTTTGTTGTGACTTTTTCAGTCATTTCGAAGGAGCAGCCAGAATCTATTCACTCTCCAGGTTGGTATTTTCCTGATATCAACTGTTGTAACTCAAATTGTGGTTGCTTCACTAAGAGATTAACAAATAAACCATCTGTCACATGTCTGGTTAGTTGTAATAATAATGACAGGATACAGGAAGGATTTTATTTCTGGATGTAGTCTTGCATGTTCATTCTTCATTTTTTCACTGGTCTGGAAAAATTCAATATTTGGTCTGAAACGGACTGGAGACACACCAGACCGTTAAATTAAAACAATAAAATTATACTTCAGAGGAGTTGTTTGTATTCAAACTAAGAAATTATGTTTTTCTAGCCAGACCTCAATCTTGGCCAGGATACAGTAGTAACAATTGAACAACTTGACTTCATCTTTTGGATTAGACCCAATTCAACAGTATATCTTATAACGTTTAATAG
>OMLM01003960.1:145691-165919 GCA_900302695.1 Helostoma temminkii | reverse complement strand
TTGATATTGATTTATACCTGTACGAGTATTATTTTCATCATTATTTCAGTATTACCTTTATTCGCCTCTTTCTCTTTTCTCACTTGTAGGTTTTATCAGAATTGAATTTGGACAGCTTCATATTTAGACAGGCTATTAAAGCTTAGTTTCTGTAAGTCTATGTTGTTGCTACTATAAAATTATATACCTTTGCGTTCCTTTCCTGTCCTGCTTCTGAAACTATGTATGTGTCCCCGTAGGGGAGTGTGTGCTGTGAGGTCACACAACCAACATGGCAGCTATACGTTGCCAGCATCGGTTTAGAGCATCGTTACACACGTCTCCCATTTTTAACGTAACGCCAGTGCCAGATGCAATCCCACAGAAATCCAACAGGGGCAGTGCGTGATTTAAGTTCCTCTCATACCATTTACGCTTTTGTCGCTTCCATTTTGTCCTGCAATCAGTAATATTGTTACTGTTTCTTCATAAGATGACTCCGTGTCTTTCCTCTAACGTTATTCAATTTTCTCTTCTTCTGCTTCTCAGTGGAGGGTCACAAGGAAGAGATTTCTTTTTCAACCACAGAGTATCAGGTCCTTAATTGTCTGTCCACATGTGGCTGACCTTTGTAAAGCTTCACAGTGGTGCAGATGACACGACCGTAAACTAAATACATACATCAGTCTACAGCAAGTATACCTCTAACCAGCATTCGCTCTCTGTGCATAAGAACACAGCCTGTTTGGTCTTAGGACAAGCTTCTGACTCCATCTTGTGTGTGGCTGCAGTGAGGTTTTCCATGACTTGCTCCTGTGTTTGTTTGAAACGAGAATGTACGCTTGTGCCTACTTTCATAAGTTTCTTCAGGTGTGGTCAGCAGGGCTGATCTGTGGGGCCACACCACTGTTTCACCAGAATAAAAACAGAAGTTCTGTATGTAACCCAGAAAACATGAAATGAACTAAAACAGTTGAGAGACAACATGGCGTGTCCCATTTCACTTAATTTATTAGAAAACGTGTAAAATATTAGTTATTACAGCTTTGAAGCTGTGATTAGTGGCTTTATGTTGGGCTGCATGAATAAAATTGACTACACTGGAATCATCTAATGGCATCAATAATTTGTAGCTTGAAGGTTCAAAGAGTTTTGAAGACAACATAATACAAGCCAACGTAGAACCTTGCACACAAACCTGATCTGCTTCTGCACATTAATCAAGCATACACAGAACTGTTGGTTGAGTTTGAACTAAATCTGAGCTGAGTTTGAGTCGGTGCGTTTTACAGATGACCATGACGGATCTGTCCAAACAGTGTTAGACATCAGAGAGAAGAATCCCTTCGTAACAACATATTAATCTTTTCAATAAACTCTCCTTTTCTCCCAAGTTGTTGGACTGTTTTACTTGATCATATTTTGTAATGTTTAGGAGTCAAAATGGCAGCATCAACAAAACACTGAGGTCACTCACCTGCAAGTCGTGGACACAAGCCAATGAGCTACTCCTGCACTTCCCAGCATCCCTCATAATTTAGTCTCCGTTATTTAGATTGAGAATAAGCCGCAGTGTAATTCGTTCAGCTCGACGGCAGGCAGCACAAATGCTTCTCATGCAAATGAGGTAAATGTGTACACCAAATTACAGCTTGTCATTGTGCATAAGGCAGCGGCGAGGAGGACAATCCACAGAGGCGATCGTCCAGACAAGGCAGCGCAAGTGGAATAAGAAAGGAGCTGAATGAAAATCTCCACAAGGCAAAGATGATTTCTTACTCTCTGAGGCTGCTGTTTGATTGGATTACAGTACAAATGTGTTTTGCAGAGAATAAATCAAAAAGCTGTTATCGCTGCTGAAGATTTGAGGAGGTGGACTCACTTCACAGAAAGACTCCAATAACAATATGCACATTCTAAATCTCACTTCATACTTTATCCCGTGCTGTTCTTTTTGTATTTTGTAGTGTATGGACATGTACACGTAGTCCAATGCTTGGCGGAGGTCATGTGTTAGAAGCCCTGCCATAAAAAAAGCCCAAGGGGCAAAGGGGGGAAGAGAAGAAAGCCGGGAGAAGAGGGGGAGGGCGGCGGCAGAGGAGGCGTCTGTTTTTCCTCAGGACCGAGGCTGCAGAGCGAAGTCGACATGGAAAAGCCGGGGAATGGGAAAACAGTGCAGAGAGCGGCGTGATCACGCCTCAGCCGAGGTCCTAAACCCTGCACAACGTTTTACTAGACTGAGCTCTGTTAGCTTGTGTTCAGGTTTGGTCCTTCGATGTGTTTTCATACCTTTCATGAATAGAGCATCAACTCTTTGTTGTCTGTTTGGTACATTTCATGTCTAATAGACGGTAAACACATAAAAAATGCATGAATAATTGTCTGTACAGTAGTACATCACAGTCAAACCTTCTCACTAGCTGCTTTGTCCGTCTGAGGACATAAAGTCATTCTAGGCAACGTAAAAGACGTAATTGAGTTTTTTCTCCAAAGAGTATTTTGTCAATTTTGTTCTCAGTCAATTTATTTAAAGTTTGGTTTATAAAATACAATTTCTGCCTTGTGATTAAGTTGTGTTTTCATCCAACAGATCTAAAACACTCTAAAACTGAAAAACTATTTTTTATTATCACGTAGAAAAAGAAAGCAGCTCACAAGTAAAAAGCTACAAGCAAGGAATATTTGGGATTCTTGCTAGAAATAAAAAATATGACATATAAAATGACTTATTATTCACTCATTTGTCTGTTAATCAGTTATATGAATTCTTTCAGTACAACATCAGTGTGTTTCCTGATCAGTTTTAAACGAGGTGTCCTTGACATTGAACTCCAGATGTGAGACAAACCTCTTAAAGGTTCCCTGTAGTCCTGCATTAAGACATTCAAAATTGCTTTTTGCTAAATAAACACCACATTGGTGCATTTAACAGTTCAAGTGCTTTTTTCCTCTTGTTGGATCTTTGAACATGTGAATATTCAAATTGAACAGCTTATACATTCTCACTGTCTGTGTGCTGGTGGTTATAGTCCTGCAAATCACACTTCTTTAAACTGTTTATTTAATTCAAAACAAATTCTGCAAAACAAGCCCACGTGTTCAGGTTTTAAGGTGAACTCAGAAAATCGTTTTGTTGTAGAGTCAAAAACACGTTTTGTTTATGTTTGACTTTATTGTGTCGACCTGTGTTTGAGTGATTTGAGTTTTTATCGGAGTTAGCAAACTATTTTTTTTTTCCAGGCCGTACTGAATGTCACACTCGTGTCCACATTAAAAATGTACTGTAGCGAGGCGTCTTCGTGTTACACATATACAAAACCTCCACGACAGCTGCTGGCAACATGTGGATGTGACGTAATCTGCTGAATCAGTTCACCACAGGAAGAAGAAAATCACCAGACACACGTCAGAATAAATATCACAATTTAAGGTGTTTTTGTCTATGTGTGTGTTTTTAACATGTTCATTTGAAGATAGAAGTTTTGATGTATTCAAAGTTCATAATTTGCTTATCTTCAATTTTTAAGCTCCACTAAAGAATTAGATGTTGATACTTGCACATTATGACGCATGATTTGTTGATCTGAAGTTTAAATTCCACTCTGAAGAGAATTCATTGTTCAAGGACTTTTCTACTTCTCTACTACTTCTACCACTTGTGTCTAAAATTGCCTCACGTTTCAGCGGGTCCCTGTGGGTTGGTTTTGCTTGCACAGAAAATGATGTTTGCAGGAAAGTATTTGAAAGTCAATCTGATAACAGCTTGCACAAAACTCACCTGATGTCACATCTGTTACCCCAGAGCACGCTGAACCAAACGCCAAGTCTTTCTCCTAGACAGTTTTGACCTGAGTCTGACGTCAACACAGTTTCAGGGTCTGTCAGGGGAACCAGGGGGTCCACTGGCACCAGCAGGGCTTAGCCCAGATTGACCTTGAGTCTCTCATCTCCCTTTCCCACAGGAGGACTGACCTGAGCAGCCACAAAGCACTCAGGGTCAGATTTATGTTCCAGCAACAGAATTACGCCAAACAATTCTGCTGTAATCTGCGCTTTCGTGCAATGCAAAGTAGTAATTGTTATCTTTGGAGTGTTTAACATTGTTATACATGATATATTGATCTGAAACTACAGCTGTTAGATGTAGCATGTAGTAGAGGAAAAACATATTATAAGGTAAAATATATACATAAAAAATGTACTCAACAGTACTGTTCGTATTTTAAGCAGTAGCTCTAATGACCACTAGAAAGACTGGACTGAAGTGAATGAGTAAAAACTGATTGTCTTTATATTTCACTTTCTTTTGTGTGTTCTGGTGATGATTTAACAATTTACAATTTACATTAAAGTTGTTAATCTGTCGAAATGTTTAGGTGGTGTTGCTGTGACTTACCAATGCTCATGTCAACAGCAAAAGAGTTCTGCAAAAGAGAAATGAGATGGAATGTTTTAGATTTTTTTATTAACATATAAACATAGATCAATAATGTCAAAGATGAATAAACAAACATTAACTTATAAACTATGTTAAGACCAAAGTGAGCAACACCCCAACTGGTCGAGGCAGATGGCCGCCCACCTAAGATGGTGGGCAGGGGGAGTTCCTTAAGCCTTACATTGTAAAGTGTCTTGAAATTACTTTTGTTGTAATATGGCACAGTACAAATTATTTGAATTTCATTTAATTAAACTGAGTTGGATTGAAAGTCACAAACAGCTGATCAGGAAATCTTTGGTTAGAATGTTGATTTAGATATTTGGCTGTAAATAAGAAGCATTTAGCATTCAGTAGAGTTCTGTCTGTATCATGTGATGTTACCAAATGTTTGAACTAAATTTGTCCACCGAGAATTACACAAGAAGACAGATAAATAAACAACTCACACAAAAGTGCAGCAGCAAAATGATTGAATGAAGTTCTACGATACACATCATTAATCAACAATTAAATCATCAAGGATTCCAAACGATGGCGCTCGCAGACTCCTTCCTGCTGGTTTTCCAACTATCCCTTCCCAATTCTCTTTGTCTTCCTCCACTCCACCCTAATTTTAAAAGGTATCTTCTTGCTTCTGACTGACTGAACACACCTAATCCAGGTAATCAGCACCAGGAATAGATGGTTAAACTATCTCCTCTATCTTTTTTGTATGGTAACTAACCACAACCAGATGGTATTGATGGCAAGTTATAGATATTGAACAGAAAGTTGCGACATCTGGTTTTCTGATGGTGTTGCTATGAAGCATTTTTCTGGTTGTGATCAGACTCAGATCTTCATTAGGGTTCGACTTAATAGAGGTAAAAAGATTTCTGACTGTTTTTTTTAATTACTTACATACTTAAACCACAGCCTTTCCAAAGTGCGTTTGTTTTCTAAACTTAACAACACACTCGACTCTGCAGTGAGGGGAGGGAGAGGATACATATAGTTCCATTTAACTTTTCTTTGCTTACAGATCTGGAGAAGGAGTCTAAAGGTGTGAATAAAAATATCAGGGAAAGTCGTGGTTGCAACCACCTCGCCTTGCGATGGCATCCTGTTAGTGACACTGTAAAGGTCATCCCATCACCCAACAACAGGATACGGTTTTGATAAGCATCCAATCAGAGGCTAAGAGCTTGTCGCTGCATTCCACAGGCTGATCTGACACTATCATGAGGCCTGATGCCGGCTGGGACACTGAGCTGTAAGGCTATTTTTGGGTCTTTACAGATAGGAAAGAGTTTCAACACTGCTGAGACAAACGGAAAGAAATCTGACCGAGCTGAACTCGAAACAAGCATATGTTTTACGAACCCTTTCTGATCAGGCATCACATTTCATTTTTAACTTCTTAACATCTACAGTAGAAGGAAATTTATGTCTCTACTACAAAATAAGAGCATGAGATGAGCTTTAGTCCCTATAAATGAACAGATATGGTAGTGGTTAAACAGCTAGAGCATAAGGCAACTGAGACAACTACACACGTCAATTAAAACATCAAACAACAGCAAAATCTACAATGTCTGAACCACAATGACGAACAAACAGAATAACAGTTTTATTATGCAAAGTTAACAGCCTCTGCTCTTTCGCTTTCAGGATTTTCATGTGATTCCGGAGCCCGGCTGCAGAGATTAGCTTCCAATCAGCCACAAGCGCTTTAGTGAGGTTGAGTGATGCAGTCTGGCTCACAGTTCAGTATAAATGTGTTAGTATGGGGTTGAAGTCAGGGCCAATTAAGTTCTTGCACATAAGGTCATTTATTTGTAACGCTGAAGCAGCAAACGGCCGTTCCCAGAACTGCTGCCACACAGTTGAAAGGATACTGCAGGAAGGAGCACATTGTATAGCTTTAAGATGTGCCCTCATTTTAGACCATGAAAAACAGACCCAGACCCAAAAGAAAGTATGTACATGGGGCTCACATACATTTGGTATGGATAAAAGGAATTGGATGTTTTCATATTGATCATGTGAGTAAAACCAAATTTAAAATGTGTTTGTTGGTCTTGGATCTTACAGATTTATGAAATTATTTAAAAATGTATCATTAAAACAATCTTATGTTTGTCTTTGAGGACTCACTGTTTCTCTGAATACAGCAGGTTAAGATCTGTGAGTGGTTCGCACACATCTCCTCAGCCCCATGAGTGGAGACGTTTTTAGTCTGGGTGGCCCCAGTGGGGAAATGAAGCCCTCACCCTGGTGTTTAACTTCGCTTCCTAAATTCACCTCTCCCAAAGCTCCTTCCAGGTAAAAACTAATGGGCCACTCCACATCTGTGACCCATTGACTGTTTTAATGAGCAGGAGACTGAGGTGGAGAGAGCCAAGTATGAATGGACAAGCAGGGACTTTAACTAGCTGCCTCTGTCATTAAGAGCCTGAGGGGCAATTATGTTAGCAAGCACAATGACCTAAACACCAGCACACAGTGTTACTAGACACAACAGCTTTGTGAGATGCATTTTTTCATCTAAATTATAACAAAGAAATAAATTAAAGTATGCATACTTTTACTTTATACGATCTTTGTACACTCAAAAAAATAAACATTGACTTTCATTAAAAAAAATACTCAAAGTCAAGGTTTAGGTTCCACGAAATTGAATTATGTTAGTTAAAAACTAAATCTGAGTCAGTGGAAATCTAATATTTTGCCTTCAACTGACATAATTAAATTAATAAAATCAATTAATAGTTTCATTTTGTAAGTGTTTCTGCAGTTTAGCCCTCTGGCATCAATGGACGGCCTGAGTGATTTAAGATAACTTAGTAGCCAGACAAAGCCCTGTCTAGCCCTGCTTTCAACTTCAAAGTATGGACTTTAAACTCTATACTTGTAGAAAATTGTGTTGATAGGCCAAGTAAAAATAGTAAGGAAGTAAAATAGGCGCATCCGATGATGCATTGTGCCAAATATTTTTAGCATTTTTTACTGCAGAAAGAAACGTCAAAAAATGGATGATCAGAAAACAACAAAAAGCAACAGATTTTATGTTTCTTGTGTGTTTTTGAGGTTCAATTTGTTAATACAGTAAAATGAGAAAATAACTATAAGATCACACAGGGGATGTTGTGCTGAATAAAATGATACCAAACACTGGCATGGTAAACAGTTTTTAAGGTGGAATATTTTAAGGGAAAAAGTAGTAAAAAATGTTCGTAGACCCCAAAGGGCTAATTGGTTTTATATTATATTAAATTTATATCATATTATAACACGAAGAGAAGAAAGTATTATTAAAGATATTTAAGATATTAAGAGCAATTATTCACATACAGCCAACGCATAACACTGTCAGTTTTTACAGTAAAGATGCATTTATGAACTCACCAACATCACATCAAATATATTCATAGTATTTTATGCACATTTACCTCACATGTGTGACATTATGGGTCTAGCCCAGACGGTATATGATGCTTGATGTCTCTTGCTGTGGTCTGTCACATCAACATCAGTTAGTTTCACTTGTGATCCACTGGATTTGAATATTATCACCCTGTTAAATGTCCCTTATCAGATGTTATCAGGAACATAGATATGGGTTAATAGGGACCTCCTAGTCAGCTCAGTGGGCCTTTATCACACGCCACATCTAAAACACTGTCGTGTTTAGAATAATAAACGCAGCGCATGTACATGTTTCATACAAAACATCTTGGCAACATGTCACAGCTTTGTTTGAGTGGACATGAAAAAGTGGAAAAGAAAAACCAGAACGGTGTCAAAGTTTTCGAATTAAACAATGCACAGAACAAGCACTCGGTTTATTAGTGACACACACACACACAATAAGTACTAGAAACTTTTTTACTCCACTACATTTTAGTTAATTGTTAATTTTTTTACAGGTGTAGTCTTTTGAAAAATATATTAAAGTAATAAAAGCCGATGTGGCTGTTTTTTTAGACTCAGCATCAAATTCAATACTTTTTCTGTTTTGCTTGAGTACTGAAACCACTGGTCTAATTATAACATTTATCAGTTGCACTTTCTGACCTACTGGTTGGTGCAGTTTGCCCATGGATGAAAACTGACAAATTGCAGCATAGTCTAAAACATTTTTTTTCCTCAAGATTCCAGCTGTAAAATTTACGCAAATGTTCTTCACACTTTTGCGTTTTTGGCCAGATTGAGCATGTGCACTATCGTCTTTTCCTAGTCAAGCATCTGGGCGCCATGCACACGTGAAAAGTAAAATACAATATTTGTAAACAAAAAAGCGTTGCTGGAGATTTGATCTTTTCACATCACTTAAGACCTAATTTTATTCTAATATTATCACTTTGCAGGGTTTGTGAAGCCCAGAGAAATGCTCTCTTCTTTCTTTTTTTTTCTCTGTTGCAGAAATGCAGAAATCATAGTATCACAACGAAATTGCTTTGCGGCTCGGTGCAGTTTGTGGGGGCTTGAGTTCATCCATTCTGAAGCACAGACCTTGGCATGATAACAATGGAAAATGGCCTTTTAACGGGGTGATAACATTCATGATCAGCTGTGCGATGACTGCTCCACTTGGTCAGATTAGTTTACACTTCAGTGTTGGCACAATAAATAAACACATCAACATTTTTGACATTATGAAATGCAGCTAAAGGAGAACACTGCTCCTTGTAGAATGACGCCTTCCACATCAGTGCACATCAGTCGGAAAATGTACAAAACTCTCCATAGGTCAGACGTATGAATGGAAGTTGTCTGTTTAACTCTGGGAGATATTCAGTGGCCTCTTCAGTGTTAAAATGCTTTTAGAGTATTCCACTCTGAACTGTCTCCACCTCTGGATTTCTCAGGGTCAAACCTTTATGCCGATGTTTTGACTGTCAGCCTCTCTTAACCCTTCTGGGGTCGCCTGACACAGAGCAGCCACCCTCTGTTAAATCTGCTGCTGTGAAATCATTAGAGCCCGACCTGCTGGTGGTCCAGGAGCCCAGATCACAGAACCCGAATGTGTGTGTGTGTGTGGAGGTGGGAGGTTTGGTTTGCTGCTTCTGACCAGTGTAAGTATAAAGTGAGGATCAACACGGATAAGTGCAGCTTTTTGACCACATTTGACACTGGAGTACATGTTCTGGTGGGTTAACCCCTGCTTTATAGTTCGTACTGAATTACAGGTCTGCAAATGTTTCACTGCAGAAAATGCCTCTCGTAGCTGAATCAGATTTTTTTCCTAAATGATGCGAAAATGTTCTAAAAACTTATGACTAAATTATATTCATAAAATAGAAACAGAAAAATGTTTCATTAAGTGACTGATTAAATCCACATTAACTGATTATGTGCAGATACTTTTAGCACTAGTGAAAAACGTGGGTGAGTTCCTCGTAAACAGAAAACATCCATGTGACGACGGATCAAGCGCCACCATGACATTAAGAAACACGCATTTTTGCACAGTTTATGTTTCTTTGTCAAACCTTAAAATGCTTTTAGTGATGACATATGTAAAGCTGCAATAACTATTAGATCGTTGGAGAATTTGTTGACATCAGCTGTATTTATCGTTTGCCATTTATCCCTTAAAAAAAACCTTTCTGCTTCTGGTGACTCAACAGTGATTATTTGCTACCGTCTCTGCTCTAAGTCACTAAACTGAATATATCAACCGGAAGCTATAAACTTAGGAAAGAAAGTTCCTTAAGTTGCCACTTTGACAATTCAATATGAAAAATTAACTAAAAATTAGGACAAAGTTACAAAAGAAGATAAAATAATTAACTCAACAAATTGTGAGTTTTAAAAATGTACAGTAAATATAACTGAGTGAGGCTAAATGAACGTGAAAAAACATGTTCAATAAACTTAAGATATTAAGTTGAGATTCCTGTTATTAACATAATTATGATCTCCATAAACAGGTTAGTTTTCTTTTTTTAACCCTTATGTCACCAGGCAGATTGCACGTTGCACGAGAGTTAGTAAAAAGAACTGTTTAATTAAAGCATATGGGATTAAGTTCAGCATTGGTCATTATTAGAACAAAGGGTATTGTTATGACTAAAAACAATCCTGATGGAATTTATCACACATTAAATACTTTTTTACTGTTTTAGATATTTACATTTGCAAGTTGATGAGAAAAAAAATATTTTCTGAATGATGTTCTACGGTGCTGTTTTATTGTTTTCTGTCTGGTATTTTCTCATCCTTTACCATATAAACCAGCGATGCACAGAGTTCTGTATATTATAGATTTAGAAGCAAAAACGTTTGTGTCACATGATCCTGTTATACAGAGAACACACCTGTTCCTGATCATGCAAACACATGATCTGTTTGCTCACTGTAATCGAGTACAATTAAAAAAAGGAGGCAATCTTTTAAAAAATTACTTTGGTTTTTGGACAATAACTGCGAAGACATTGTCTCTGGTTCTGTGAAATGTTTGTGAGTAATGTGCATGTTCATTTAAGGTTGACTTTTTTTGTTTTGCTGTGGTGTTTCTGCACTGATATACTAGTAGTACATTTACTCAAGTACAAATTTCAGTATTTGCATGTTATTTTTACTTTTACTCCACTAAGGTTCAGAGGGCTACAGTACACTGCACTTTTCATTCCATTACATAACAACTTTAGTTTGCAGATGCAAATACTCAATTCAGAATAAACCCAACTTTTTAAATGATTTGGTATTTTTATGGATTAACCACCTGCTACTGCATAAAGTAATGTCCCAGCCAAAATTAGGCCATAAAAGAGTACATTTATTTATGCTACTTAAAGTCTATTTTGAAAATAATACTTTACTCAAATAAAGTTTCCGTTGCTGGACTTCCAGTTACAACAGTATATCTACACTGTGATAATGATACTTTTACTTAAGTAGAGGCTCTCAGCGCTTCTTCCACCACTTGTCTTTTCTATTTTTCCACCTGATGATGTTTTAAGTTTCTGATTCTTTGTTTTCATTAAAAAAACTGCTGCTGATGAAAAAGTAAAACAAATGTCCTTGTTAGGGAAAAGCTGCCAAACCAACAGCCAGTGTTCAAGCAGTCACAACGCTTTTATAGGTTGAATTAGTATTGTTATATAACAGTCTGAGAAACAAAGCTGACGTTCATTTATATAAAATATACTGATAGTGTTCAAATGATCGGTCAGATAAACACAACAAGTAAAGAGTGGTTGCAGAAAGTGTTGGAGTTTATGTCAGTTTACGTCCCTTCAGCTCGTCACTGTCACCTCTCGGCTGCACATTCCAGCCGTCCTGCTCTTATCTTTATGGGCTGAGGACGGGCAGAATTACAGCAGTCAGGAGACAGTTTCTGCAGCTTTGAGATGCAGATGACCAGAGAGCAGACGTTCATGGAGACGACAATCACTTATCAATGGATAGATGACAGAAGAAAGGACAATATATAACAGAAGAAAGCAGCATCTGACGTGGTGGAGAGTTTTGTGGACCTAGATAATAAAAGAAAATGACACATGGCTGGGAAGAAAGTTGATTTGGAGTGGCTGTAGTAAAAGTAAATGGTCTGGTAAAGCTCTGAAATGACAAACACTAAACTGTCTTCAACTCTACTTGAGTTGTAACTTGAGACGAGTCATTCATACAAAGAAAACCAATATGCTGTGCATGAAACACTGAGAAAACACTAAACCATTACTGCACCTTCAACCCAAACACCATGACTGCACCAAGATTTGGCAAAAACCTAAACAAACTCCATCTCATGCTGTTTTGTTGATACTTTAAGAAATAATGCCAGTTCAAAGTAAAAGAGAAACCATGCACGAGTCCGATAACTCACAGCCACATCATATTGTGTGAGCCGGCGTAGCCAATTAAAGGTGGAGTCTGTGATTTTATTTCATTATACCTTTGTCAAATTCAATGAAATTCCCCTCCAGTTCCTCAAGCTGTTTGTCCAATGTGTGCACTCAAAACACCTCCGGACAGTCCTGTACCAGGTCCAGTGGTTTGGACTGGGTATGACTGATATATCTGACACACTAGAGTTCTGCAATTTAAATTAAAATATTAGTACACAGCCAAGAGGGAAAGATCGCTGAGAAATGACCAACTCCACCACTACTAGCAACAATCTACAGCCAACCAATCAAAGGGAAGAAAGAGTTAAAATTGTAAGAGTTGAAAGGCATAAAGACAGACTTGTGCACAGACATTCAGATAAGCTGTGATGTTGCTGTAGTGCCTGCTGGTTGGAGTAAGAGAGAGGTGGAGCTGGTGTGTGTCTGAATTTTACTGTTAGCTTTGTAGCAGACTCAGCTAACGCTGTAAATTCTCAGCAGGTCACAACTACATTTCTGTGCTTCATGTTTGGGTGTGATTTATGCTCATGTTTCCTCTGCTTATATTTAGTTCACTTGATAAAATAATAATATTCAAGGTCACAATGCACAAAACTAAAAACAAAGAATAGCACTAAGAACAAAACATAGCTTATGGTTAAACACACTGCCTAGAGACTACCTAAAAGATGACCTAAATCACTGAAGTCACTTCCAGAGATCATAGGCAGTTTCAAATAGATTAGTCTTAAGGTGTGACTTAAATAGGGGTGGTGAATCAGGAAGTGCTGTGCTAAAAACATCGAAGTTAAAGAATGTTCTGGATCTGGAAAGACATTTCTAACAGCGTTTGCTCAACAGGTGCATTTAAAAAGCTGTAGAAACATGTTTTCTATCTTCATAATGTTCGTCTAGCCTACAGAAATATCTAGCCCTCACTCGCTAGCTATCAATGTTTGTAAGAAGATAGCGATACGCTCTTTGAAATAAACCAGCCACTGCTACTACCTGCTAATCACTTCCTGTACAATTGTTTTGGTTGCCTAGTTTATACAACAGAAGTGAAACACGTTGAAGTTGCACGACAAGAGACAAAATCTGCAGCTCAAAAGTTTAAAATGATCTAAAAAGTGATGGAAGCTGTTTTCATGTGCGAGACCCAAACTGACCAGAAACTGATTTCCTGCAGGTAATTAAAAGATTCTGCAACAACAACAAAAAAAACTGCAACAGTGGATGTTGTATGTGTTGTTCAGTCTGTTGAGAAGTTTAAACATTAATACTTATTTTAATAAAATTCCATTTACCTTCATTTAACTGGAGCAGAAGCAGAAATGTAACATGGAAACATGAAACCAAAAGGACGAGTATTCAGAGTGTTAGAAGCTTCTAGAGGCAAATAAGAAATGTTTGTTCTGTCATTTGTGTGAAGCCAAGTGTTTGATGTATTTCCTGAATCTGACTACTAGTCAACGTTGGTGATATTCGTAATTTGAAACTTCTTGAAGTCAAATATTGGTGAGTCATTTGTCGTCAAGTTATGCTTGGTAAGATACATTGTGTTCAGGAATTATACACTAGTGGTCAGAGGTTTGGACACATAGAAATCACAATGTTTTTAAAAGAAAAGCAGATATTTTAACGTTATTGATTATTGATATTATAAATGATTATTGTAGCTGGAAACAGCTGTTTTTTAAAGGAATATTTCCATAAATGTACAGAGGACTATAATCATTAACATCAGTAGAGTCTTCCAATAACACCTTATGTTTACTAATGCAGTTTAATCATTTAAAAGCAGAGGTGATCATTAGAAAACCCTTTAGCAGTGATGCTAACACAGCTCTGTTCATGAAACACATCCTGTGTGTCCTAAGTTCTGACTGGTACGTTAACTTTAAAGAAACATGCACACAACATTTGCAGGAACATTTGAACGCACACATGTTGGTACATATTAAACAGCGTTACCTCAGTGTTTGTCTCGATGAGATGACGTCTCACCACAGTTCGACCTCAGATACAAAAGATAATAAGTGTACATTTAATGTAAACATCCATTTTTAGCTTTTCCACACAGGTACTTTGTTTGGGCCTGCAGAGGACACTGAGGGGAGTCGTTCTCCCATCAAGAACCGGGCCTCCTGGAGAACCACCAGTGCCCAGGTTGCCCACATTTCCCAGAATGAGGAGCAGCTGCCATGTCTAATTGTACCCAGTGGGTTTAATTAGCTTTGCGTGACGGCGTCGATGCACGCCAGAGGTGGATATATATACTGTAAGAGCCCCTGTATGATAAACACTTCAGGCTGAGCGTGCTCTGCAGCCTTTTCCATGTTGAGCGTGCCCCTGGCTTTGAATCAGGGGTGAATATTTGTTTGGAAATGTAGAGTTGAGGGTAAGCACTCTGAAGAGGAGGGAAGCAGTGTCTATTGAAAAATCTACATGATGACACAAACAATTATGAGGAGAATTCATAACACGGCCAAGATGGCTCCTCATGACCTATTTTGGATGTTTCCCCTGGCAAAGCAGCAAGAGGGGAGAGAGAGAGAGAGGGAGAGGGGGAAGGAGAGATGAGCGGAGTGGGATGAAAGCAAAATATGAAGAGACTATTACCGCTGCCGAGGTCTTTCAGCACCTCCAGCGATAGCAAGTAGAGCAAAAAGGGCAAAAGATCAAAAAAGAGGGGACGGTTCTGGTTAAAGGTTTGAGGGAAAGCGACGCACTGAGGGGATGAATGGATGAGAAGTAGAATAAGAAGAGGAGGAGAGAATGATGGAGAGAAAGAGTAAGAGGGGGGTGGAAGTATGACCAGTATTGCATTTCATCTCTGTGTAGTGGACGTCTTAATCAACAGTGTCAGGGTTTCTTTCTGGAGGCTGCATGGTGTTTTTCATGCTGACAGCAGAGGTAACGTTCGAGGAGGACGTCCTTTGGTTCTGCTCCGGAGCAAAACACATGCAAATGTGCAAAAAGTACAGTTATTGTTTTAAGTAGTTACTCATCCCTCAGTCTCTGAAGGAGACATTTTGATTTGCTGTGTTCTGAATCTGACTGATTGGAGAGGAAGCTGCAACTGTTGTTAGATTTCATAACTTAGAAAATAAAATACAAGGAGAAAAAATGGAAAATATGATATTTTTGCATTAGATTTTATGAGGTTATATTTTACAGTTTTGCATCTACATTCAGCTGAAGGCCTGTGTGACTACTGGGTATCATTAAGGACACAAATATGCATCAATATAATAGAGTAAAATGAAAGTTATGCAGATGAAGCATGTTTATGAAAACTTATAAAGTTGCAAGTTTGTCAAAACTTCCTAATGAAAATTAAATGAAATGAATCTTCTAATTTTTATATGAACTTGGTTGATCAATGTGAATATTTATGTTATTATTAGGAAATTATTATCACACACTTACAAACACTTTTTAACAGGTTACAGTCGCCGCGCTCATTAATTTAACACTTCAGTGTTAAAAATTAACGATGCATTAAAGTGAAAACAGCGTTTTTCGTTCTGAAGCGGCTTCAGGTGGCGCAGAGTCTCACTGGGTGATTTCAAATGGAGCATTTTATGAGTCAATCACACGTTTTAAAGATTTTAATCTGAACCTGATTCATATTTGCGGCTCGGAGATGAATTCCGCTCAGAGGCACCGATGTTTATCCTGCATCTCGGCGGAAACCAGGTTAGTAGCTGGAAAAACGTAAATACTCTGGTTCATCTGTCTTCAAAGTGTAACTGAGTACTTCACAAATATGTACTTTCTGCTTACATTATAGTCATATCACAGGCAGCACAGATTTATAGCGGCAAGAACACGTGTAGTGCGCGTGTGAGACAGACACACAATGAAGAGAATAAACTCAAAATATTAAGACTTTTTGAATTATATCACAAGAATATGGAATCATACAATAAGCAGAGTGGTGCGTGCTGCGTGAGCGGCACAATCACTGGAATGTATCTGTGCGCATCCGTGTGAAATCAGGGACATAAAGTTGTAACTGATGATTATTTATTGTGAGACGGGTGGACAGTGAAATATGCTGCGAACCGCTGTGCTGTAAACAGTGAGCAGGCCAGGAGAGCTTTTATGGAATACATGTAACCCCGCTGCAAGGTGACACCTCCTGATTTATGACTGTATTTAGATAAGACGCGGCCGTAAATGGTTTCTAAATAGCGTCAAGGTCATGCAATGTAATGGGATAATGTTTTTGGGCGATGGAGATAAGATGATGTGTTTGGTGTGTGAGCTGTGGGGAATTAATGTGGAGATAAAGCCGCTGCAGGCCTTCGCACACTGCTGAGGCCGCGGACTGCGCCCGTCCCAAAAGAACCAAATAATTCATCAAACTTTTCATTTACACTTATCAAAGAAATATAGTGGTGTTATTACTGGAAATAAGAGCAGGGAAGTGTCTGAATTCGCTGATTGTGTTGTTTAAAAATAGACTTCTGATGCGCAAAACGACCATTGCGCCTTTATGAAAATATGGAAAATCGTTTAACGAGCAGTAGGTGGAAAGAGTCACTGATAGAAACCTGAAATAATTAAATCATTTCATATTTCCAGGATAAATACATGTTGCAGCAAGATGGAGGTTAAATGAGATAAATTGTTTTCTGTTTTTCCTTCATGCTTGACTATAAATCAGTGATAAACCAAAGGGGAACGTTAATTATACTTTAATTATGAAAACGTTTAGTTTTAAGTATAAAGACACATCACATGTGTCTCTTTAATACTAACAATATGTTATTATTAACAATCTTTGAATGGTCAAATATTAAACTCAAAACATGTTTTTCTTTTTTAAATGCGCGCAGCCTTCAAAATACTCCCCCTCTTTTTCTTTTTTCTTTTTTTATTTTTTTAACATTCAAATCCCAGTTCGGGTTCAGGGTCTAAACTCTTCAGTAAGATAAGCAAATAATAACTAAAGTAAAAAGAGTCACTCCACTAATGAGTCACAACACATCAATAAACAGGTAAAAAAGTAAAACTTGTGCATAAAACAAAACGTTTTTCCTTTTCCCCACAAACTGAGCCTCTTAAACACTTTTATTCTCATAAGTTCGCGCAGCCACAAACCTCCTCTAACAACATATTCGCTCTTAGCGTTGCGCCTTCAGAATATGGCACCATGGCGCATGTTGTTGCAGCCTCTCCAGATTCTCCTCCCATCCTGGGGGCCTTCCTCTATTGGCTGCCTCCTTTCCACGCTGACATCCAAATCATATAAACCTGAGGGCCTCACACCTTCACCCAGGTCAAATTTCTTGGGCAAATCACGGCAGCCTCTCCGGGAAACAATCGCAAGAACACAACTCAAGTGGATCCTGCGCGTCGTCGTGATTTGTTCTCTGGAATTATAAACTTTTTACGGCCTGTTTCACTTTGGCTGAAGTCGCCTTCAGAATGACGACGGTGCAGAAGTCGGCGGCTGCGTTTGTCTCGGCTCGTTAATGAATTCAAGGGAATACACGTTGAAGTGTTGAATGAGTCCTGCTGGCTGCAGATCCCCGACAAGAGACCGTTCTGGGGCCGCAGCAGAGAGAGACCGTGGGCGACGGACAACACGGAAACCAGCGTATTTGCTAACCCGCTCAGCATGAACCTCATCGGGGGCTACCAGCATCACCACCACCTGATGCACGAACCCTTCCCGTTCGTCCAGCGGTGCCACCAGAATGCGCCGTACTTCCAGAGCTGGGTGGTGAACCACGCCGAGGTGCCCTCAGACTTTCAGATCCAGGCGCCCTACCCGGCCGCGGAGCTGGGAGTGCCCGGAGGGACGCACGACGCTCGGCTGGAGGGACTCCAGGCGGGAATGGGCAAGAGGAGAGCGTCAGGGCCGAAGAAGGAGCGTCGGAGGACGGAGAGCATCAACACGGCTTTCGCCGAGCTGAGGGAGTGTATCCCCAACGTCCCGGCGGACACAAAACTTTCTAAAATCAAAACTTTACGCCTGGCGACCAGTTACATCGCCTACCTGATGGACGTCCTGGCTAAAGACACCGGGGAGACGGAGGGCTTTAAGGCCGAGATTAAGAAATTTGAAAACCGGGATCTGAAGAGGAAACGGGAGCTGGTGAGTTTGTAGGACGCGTAAAAACATTTATCAACCCAAGCAATGAAATGTAGAAATAATAATAATTATGCAGCTGTTTTTACATTTATAAAAACATCTGGAGGTTTGACAAATGTAAAAACGTGTTTAAATATTTTGATGTTTATTAAAGGAAAATATCTAAAGATATAATAAATTCTACTGTCCTGTTTTTATCAACAGTTCATTTGACCACAATAGAACCGAGTAGATCATAAGCTTATTATTAAATTATATCTTGTTTGACCAACAGATATAAAAAATCATTTCACATTAACTGAGTTATTTATTGTGGGGCTTACAGTTCAGCAGGGGTGTCCAAGAATCAGCACCAAACCTCATTATAAAAATGATGGTTTTAAGAGCTCTGATGTATTTACAGTTCATGTCTTCACACACACTGAGATCACGTTTCTACAGTTAAACTACACAACAAGACGTAAACTACAGTTAATTCTACCTACAGGTAACAGATACTGTAGAATAAAAAGTACACAGAGTACATCACAACTGTCCATTTTATATTCTGTGAAAGTAGCAAATTAATAAAGTGTTTCTGTTCAGTAAATCCAGTGTCCGACACGTTTTTAAATGATTATGTTATATTATATAAATGTGTAATTATGTTGCACAACCTGTTTGATAAATTGTTGTTGGTTAAGATTCACTAACTTGTTGAAAGCTTCTGTTTACTCCATATTTACATCAGTACAGTGACATGAAATGTAGTGACATCACGTGAAATAGACTTTATTATTATTTTGAATTATTACTGTGAAGCCTCTGGTGATAACTGGTGCTGTCTCCCTCCTGCCGCAGACTGACGGACCGCAGGACTCTTTAGGAGCCGAGAAGAAGGTGAAGGGCCGGACCGGGTGGCCGCAGCAGGTCTGGGCTCTGGAGCTCAACCAGTGAACCCTCCCTGCTCCTCAGAGACTCTGGATCCGAACCAGATAAAAACCACTGACTGACTGAACCTGAGTACACCGTCGTGCACGTGCAATGATGCGCAAAAAGAGAATTAAAGGACAACACGCAAACAAGGTGAACGGCGCAAAAGGAAACGTCGCCGCGCTCGCTGAACGTTGATCTTTTCTCTTGGTGTGGTTTCTGAGTGGACACACACCGTAGGTGTTTGATCTTTGTGCTATTTCTGCTTTTTGATGTTCCCACCCTCCGGTACTGTAGAACCAGAACATGTCTCCCCTGAAAACGTGTCTCTCTGGCGCTGAAACCGAGAATAAATCAGTTGTTGCAAACGATAAGTGGAGGAAATTTTACCTGAGTGCAAAGGTACAAATTAAATTATTATCATAATCATAGTGTTTTATTTTAAATGAACTCCTGTAAACTACAACCACGCAGCAAGACGCACGTTACAAACCAATATATAAACATTTCCGTCATTTTGACACCGGTTGTTGACAGTGTTGTGCAACTTGTTTATATGAGCCACTGGGATTTTACTGTTGCATAATCTTTTCATAATTTTACTTTATGTTATTAACGACTCTCTGAACAGCAGACGCGTGAGGTGAAACAAAATGACGTTAAATACAAACAAACAAGCTGATGTTTGCTCCTTAAAACACGAAAAGCGGATCCAGTTGTTAGTAAACAGCTTATAATAACAGCTGGGTTTCCAAAAAGCTTCTTTCTGCTTTACTTCGCGCCATAATCTTAAAAAATAAAAGATGAAACAACTCTTGGCGGGAACGCACAATCCAGAGGAAACGCATTTTGAGGAGAGACAATTTTTCTGTCACCGAATTCAGCGCAGTCACAATATTTAAAAAAACATATTGTTGTTAATGCTTCTCCTAGAAAATGATCGAATATACTGAACTGAAACTACCTCAAAATT
>OMLM01003960.1:134729-145155 GCA_900302695.1 Helostoma temminkii | reverse complement strand
ATTTGGCTTTATTTTATTTATTTCTATTAAATTCTATTTTATTTTATTGAGCACACAATCTAAATTTCAATGTCCACAATTCTGTTTGATATTAAAAAACATCAATAAATGGACAAAATAGCGGGAAAAAAATCTGAAGTTCCAATTTAATATGTAAACAAAAATCTATTTCTCATTGTCTGAACATTTTTGTTTTATTACTAATAGGGTGAGTTTGGAAATGTAATTAAACTGTTCCGCATTTAAATCACTTAGTTAAAAACACGAAACTCTTCTACTTTTACTCTGTTATGCAGTAACAAGGGTCGACAGTGACACCTAGTGGCCGATATCCGTCAGTGGTACAGCAAAGTATGAACTAATTTTAAAACATACCAGTATATTTGTGTGTGTACATATATTAACATTTAAAGTAAAGATACTGTATATTATCTTTAATTTAAATGTTTAAGATTTATTTCCATTAAGATGGTGCAACTACAAAAACCCCAATAAAAGAGCAAGTACGTGCCTTCAAATTGTTTACTCAGCTTGAAGTACAGGCTCTAAAACATATAAAGGTAGTAGTAGTAGTACTCCACTCTGAGTGTGTTTTCTCTGGGCATCAACCCCACTGAGGTACCAATTAAAACCCACAGTATTAGTCAAGTATTTGGACTTTAATTCATGTAGAGAACCACTGATCCATTTACTTAAAAAAAAAAACTTCTATATTTATTTCTTCTGCTAAAAACTAAAAGTCAAACGTCAAATAAAAAATAATACTATGAATTAATTTCACACTTATGCTGTAAACTGCAAACAAAGAAACTACGGGTGCTTCTTGTACTACTAAGCTAGAAGTACTGAGATGTATCATTACCACATTCTGGTGATACTGTGAAGCAAAATGAATTAATACCCAGAGCAACACGTATTTTCCTATAAGTAGTGTTAGAGTAGTAACATATTGTGATGAGAATCTGAATAATCTGTGAGTAAAGGTGTCAATAAAGTGTTGCAGTAAAACTAACAAAATTAACGAAGTACAAAATCATACTAAAGAACTTACTTTGGTACGTGTGACTGAACAAAGACGAGACCTTTGCTTCTTCCTGTACAATACCTTTATTATTATTTTATTAGGAGCAATAAGCAGTCATATTTAAATACATTTCTCTCTATTACAACATTTAGGTTAATGTGGCCTATACGTTAATAAAGTCGGGCGTTACCTACGTGACACTAAGAAACCTACGAGCGAAACTGAAAATATAAACAAATAACCCTGTCAAAAATAAACAAACTCAGTGTGGTGGACAAATTTTAAATATGTGTCAGAACATGCCAAGTTAAAAAATTTATAATAATTTAATCACCATCATAAAACACACAACTGAAGTTGGAGATTATGCTTTTGGAGAGGGGGGTGAGCTGTTCGTCGCCTGGAGGCTTCAGCAGTGCATTAACGCTTCACATCAGGTTCAGTGAGTTTATTGGTGGCTGCTGGTTGTTTTACATCGATAATCAAGTCTCTGCTTGAGAAGTGAAACCTGAAGATCAGATAAAATTATTTATTTCATACATAATCATCAGCTGCAGCCGGATGCAGATTCAACGCGCTTCAGTGTTTACGTACAAGTGTGAAGGCCATAAAAACAGTCAACATTTACAACTGCGTTGGCGTTTTGGTTACTGATCTGAAAGAAAGTGAGTTTTAATTCCTGAAAAGAGCAATGAATCTGTGTTACGGTCAACATGTCGACCAAGCTTTGCAGAAATCCACATCCACAAATCAAAAAAGGACAAAAAAAACAAAAACAAAACACTGCTGTTAAATATTAAAAAGAGACTAACAATTACCCTCAAGCCTCCATCTTGCAGCCACACACCTTACAAACAAGATAAAGAAAGATCTAAATCATTTTTGCAAACAGACACGACTTTAAACAACTTGTAGAGTTAAGGCTCAACTAAAATATAAATGAAAAAATAAAGTAGCTACCACAGCTGCAACGCGCAGAGAAATGCGAGTTTACGCACAACAACCAGCGACAAGGGCAAGAGTGAGTCGTTGCTGAATGTCATTCATCACCATCGGTCTTTGAACGCATCACGTCCAGTTGGAAAAAAAAAGGCGACTTGGAGACGTTCATTCATTCGCTCACAATTAAAACAAATTAAAATCAGCTTCATTCAGGTCCGACACGCTTCCCTGTTTGGCACTGGCTCACGGTGGACGTGATAACAGTCAACTCAGAATGCGTTCGACTCTTAAGGCAGACGTTTGTACATTGCATTCAACGAAGTCACTTCTGTCGTTTTGTACATATGGACACATTGCATCACAGCGTGAGTCCTGGTCCTCCACAGTCTGTTAGGGACCTGGCTTTTGCGAAGGAAAGAGGACAGATCACGTGCAGAGACGTGTTTTTGTGAAATCTGGACTCGCCCCTTCCTGAATTCTCCATTTCTGTCCTACAAGGACGACAAATGTTCAGGTTCAGGTCTGACGGGACTGAGGCAGTGGCGAGGCAGCAGGGGAAGCGGTTCTTAGTGGTGACCATCGTTCGTGTTTTAATATTTGCAGTTATTTGTCACTGTGGTTATGAATTAACTGTGGATTTTGTTGCAGCTACTGTTGTTGTTGGGAAGTTTAGTCCAGCGGTTTGCCGCCGTCCCCTTTCTGGTCCAAGCGGCTCTTGCTGCTCTTCACCATGTAAATGAAGTAGGTCAACGTCTCCTTCTCGTTCACTGGGATATTCCTGAAGTGACGACTCACCGTCTACAGAAGAACAGAAACAGGAAAGACAAACGCACGGTATCAGTTAAATAATCATCATCATCATCATCATCTTAAGGCATCTTCTCAACCCTGTACACTGTGTGTTTATATTGCTTTCAGTGTAGGAGCATGAAGAACGCTTCGCAGGAAGAGTCTCAGTAGATATTTTATCACACCTCTCACTCGGCTTCTCATAGCTGCTGGAGAAAAGTGGCTCCCAAGAAACCAAACACTTTCACTTGTTCTGTGCCTGCTGTAATATTCATGCAGAATATTTGGAATACCAGAAACGTTTAACTGGGACGAACATATTAAATCTAATTACCTATTTAGATTATTGAGTGCAGCTGCCAGAGAAACAATTAGAGAAACAGTTAAAGCCAGAAACACCATCCATAGATTAGTATGATCTATGGAAACATAATGGAAAGAATCAGCTTCTCCATGAGGCTCCAGAAAACTACGTTTATGCTCATATTAAATATTAAACATTCTTTTATTCTCATATAAGCTCACCAGACACGTTTCTGATACACAAGCTCCTATTTTAATCATTGCAGATGTCTTCACATCCTGTGTGTCACTTACACTGCACATCACCTCAAGTGTATTTTTAGGCCTCAGAACTGTTTTCCTGCTTTTACATGCACATAACCAGGTTTGTTGTCAAGGCACCAAACAACAGTCACAACAAAGCAGCGCTACAATATAACCAAGCCTCCTCCATGACTGCGTTTACTTTAGTAAACAGCTTACTCCGGAAAACCAGGTTCATCAGGTAATCAGAGAATGAGTTTACCTGCACTTAAGAAACCTGGTGACTGAAAATCTGTCAATCTGATAATCAGATTTGTTTTGGGAGCAAGGTTCACATATTTTCATGTCTAGAGAGAGAAGAGAGCTTCCTGACTTTTGTCTTTTGATTTGTACTGAGCTGAGACGCCTTTTCACAGCGAATGCACAGTGAGAGGTGGTTTATTCAGATGCCTACAGGGCACTTTGTGTTTCAGTTGGTTTCCGTTTTAGTTGGATATTGGGTGGATTTAAAAATGTTACGATCTCCTCTTTCATCCAGCTGCTCCTCTCTGCTGATAGTAATAGAGTGGTGAGTGTCTGCAGCCTTTCTCCTGCTTTGTAAAAAGCCAAGAAACCCGGTTATGCGTTTACATGGAAGAGAAATCAACACACTTGTTGGACCGCAGCTGCTGTTGGTCTGTTAACGTGCTGCTAATGCGAATGTTTCACAACCCGTGGGACATACGTCTAAAAGCCTGAAAACTTATCCAATCTGAACTATGTGTGCGTAGAAACAGGTCAGTTCATATGAAGGTGGGATTAGAGTGAAATGAACAGGATGACGATCAGGCGTGAGGCTCAGAGGCCCCGTCTTATTTAAACACAGTCTTCTCTGTCGGAGTCTGATCCTGACATCAGGTTTGTAGAACTGTGTCACGGTTCAACCGATGGATATTAGAAGAAGAGCTGTTGATGCTCACAAGTCGAATGAATTTTATTCACAAAGATGATGGGATAAAGTCCAGATCACATGATCACCACCTGCAGAGCTTTTACTGTACACCACAAGTGAAACTAAACTCCCAAACTGAACTCATGTGGCTCCACTTTACTGAGAATTTCCCCTGTGCCTGCATTGATAGTTTCCTCTAGCTGATCTCAAGGCATTTCTGAAATTTAAACAACACAAACTGCCATGTGAAACACATATTTTACGCAGTTTAAAAGACTTTTCTGGTGGATGTTTCTCCCTTTACCAGCTCAAAGAATATTCAAACAGCCAAAGTGGATTTAAAGAATTTAAGTTTATGCACAAACAACCAAATATTTTCCAGTAATCAAGTCTCAAGTGAAGCCTGACTAATGGTGGTTTGGATTGAAAAAGCAACATGAAGGAAAAGAAAACACCCTCTGTTCCACCTCCCCTCGCTCCGCTCTGCAGCCACTGGTTCTCTTGAACACGGGAACAGCTGTAACTGGTTGTGCGGCTGTTGACTGGTGCTTTATAAATGATGTGGGAGGTTCGTTAATAGGAGAGCCCAAACTTGACTAAAAGCCTGGGGAAACATTCAACTTACAGCCCAGTTTTGTTTTAGTCGTTGTGCTTATTAGCTGAGCCGCCCGCTCACATCCGACCCCGTAAAGGAGGCATTTGTAAGCACGAAGGTCAAGCCAGCGGCACGAAGTCCACCTGTTGATTTGGCAAATTAGCCTAACAACCTCCCCGTGACCAATTACTGTGGAATAGCCTGCAACACCACGTATATCACGATAATATGAGAGCCTATGGACACATAATGAGGGCAGTTCAGAGGTGCATAGATTGAAACACTGATTAGTCCCAAGATTAATCAAAGAGAAGTTACCGCAGCTTAACAGCTGTACAAGTATCTGTTACTCTGAAGGACTAACTAAGGACTTTAACATTAGCTGACCAAACAATTACTCTTCAAAGTCACAAAAGTAGAATTTACCAAAACGTTACAGAACTAAAACGCCACAGGAGCCAACCTGAAGAACAAAAGTCCCTTTAGTGGAGACAGGTTTCTATCAACGATTCATCAAATCATCCAGTAACTAGTGTTTCAAACAGGGTTGTGTTCACCTCCTTGTGTTAACTATAACACGACATTCATGCATCCTTTTAAACATCAAGCGAAGACATGCAGACATGGAAATAAACCAACTGCTCTAAAGTATGAAGTGTATTACTGAACTGAAAAAAGAAAAGTTCAGATTCTCTTTCTTTTTACAGATTCCTGTTGTCCCTCGCTAAGGATGTTTAAAATGTTGCATTAAATGTACACAACTTGTTGTGACATCCAGCACTTCTGAGCTTTTACCTCTGCCAGCTGGGCTTTGTTGAGGCCGGGTCTGGTCTGCAGCTTGTAGTGTCGCTTGTAGCGTCTCAACGTGTTCACCTGCAGCTGGAAGAGGTCGACCTGAGGACACGAGCAGGGACACAGTCAGTGGATCGTGAGGGGTGTTAGCGACACGTGAACACATTTCACCAGAGAGGATGAAGTTGTAATGATCTCTAGAGGGGAACAGTTAGTGTGGTCACTGAAAACCACATGAGGAAAACTTATATTCATCTTTTAAAACGAGTGATGTGGTTACGTAGACATATTATCTCTCTCAGTGACAAAACTTATTGTCCTATTGTTCTCTATTGTCTCAGCTGCCTGTGTTTATCACTGCACATTACCTCAGGCACCTCCACATCATGATCCGGAGATTCCCCTCCATCGTCACTGGTCTTCCTCTTCCTCTTGTTACGGACACTCTGGATGAAGTTCTTATGAAAATCACAGATGTAGAGGTGTCGCACCTACAACGATATTGCGAACATTGAAAGGGCAGTCTAACAGGTACATGTGCTGTTTAGTTTAGCGGTGACACATTTCTACATGCGTTTGGTTGTTAATAAAAAAAAAAAAAGACTCATAGATGCTTTAGAATTTCAATATCAGAACAATATTTGCTTGTTGCATTTCTTGAATTCTTACAGTGCAACATCCATACTGTGCAAAAGTCTTAGGCCACTGTTGGATTTGTTGTTTTGGAAAATATGTTATGACCATTTATATTTAGTTATTTTACTTTTAGAAAATATAGGGAATATGTATTCAGTATATAAAAAAAACATCTTCTGTGGCTAAAGTGACAAATATATAGTGTGACCTCTGTAGAGGAACATGGAAAGGTCAAGGACAAAAATAGGATGAAAGATCTGTCAGAATGCGGTGAGAAATTTCTCAGAGAGACCCTAAAAAGTCCAGTAAGGACCTGACCCAGAATCTTCAGCTTCATCGGTATGCCAAGTTGATCCTTAAATAGTCTCAAGAATCTTAATCATAAATGGTCTTTGTGGAAGGAGAGTAGCCAAGAAGCCACTTTGTGTGTTTCTAGTTCTTCTAATGTAAAAACTGAGAAATATATATGGCCATTGCTAAAAAACTAGTTTAGTGGTGACCTAAGACTTTTGCACACTAATGTCCTACTGTGAATTCAGGAGTGTAATTTCTCTGGGCCGTGCTGGCAACACGTGACTCGTCACATGAGCCTCAACATGTCTGGAAGGAGGAATCTGGAGAGCAGATACTAAATATAATTTGTAATAAAAATGAGGAAACACGAGCATAAAACCAACTGAAGTAAGCGACAACATTAAAACTAGATTTTGAAAAGCGCCAAACTTTGTTCTGAATTTGCACTGTTCATATCAGTCAGTGTAATACTCAAATGGCTGCCTACACCAGACACATACACTGCCTGTACTCGACACCATTTCAAAACTGAAAATTCAGATTATGGATTGTGACTGTGAAATGCTCCTTTAGCCAGACTGCTTACTCATCAATGACATCTATATTTCGAAGTCACACCCATTTAATAACTAAATCCCTGTTTTCTGTTACTATACCTGTATTACAACTATACATAGAGGGAATTTTACACTAAAAAGTCTTCAGCTTGACCAACTCTGACTACTGAAGTCTCATGTTAGCTTCAGGACATCACGTCCATGGATAACTGTGTACAAGCTGATCTATCCATGTACAATGTGAACAGGTGGAATGGTCTGACATGAATCTAAACTTATTCTGCAACTCAATTGTTGGTTTAAGCCAGAAATTCAGCCTCTGGGACATTAGACAGCTTTAGTTATGTGCACACACTAAAATAATTTTCATTAACACTTCTTATACGTTGTGAGAGAGGTGCTACTTTATGCAGGACTATCATTAAAATACAGTTTCTGTACAGTAGGATTTTAAGCTCATGTGTGAGCATTAAGCTGCTGAGTGTTTACTGTGCAGGACAGCACTGGAGTTAAGCAACACGGTTCCCTGGCAACAGCCATTTTATGACGAGCAGCAGAGGCGTGTTGGAGGAAACTGTTGCAAAGAAAGAAACTGCAAGTTGTTGACTGGTGTCCTGCAGCTAGCACCGTCATTAGCCTAGCTGTTAGACGGTCAGAGAACAGATGTAGCTAGCACAAACTTGTGCTACAGTAACACCACCAGCAGCAGGAAGACACCACTCTGACTCTGCTTTTGTTTATTCGTGTTAACCGCAGCTAGCCAACACGCTAACTAGCATTAGCTGACAGCTGTAGACTGAACAGTTCCTGAACAGCTAGCTTAGTTAGCTAGTTAACTTCCAGCTACGAACCGTGCTTCCACAAGCACTTATTTATGGGTCAAAACACAATAACATTGTATTATAGTTCCACTTACACTCTTGTCAATGTCCAGCTTCAGTTTCTTCTGCGATATGCTCTTCTGGATCCTCTTGCTGAAGGAGGCGTTTCCAGCTGACCGACCGCAGCGCTCCCCGTCCTCGATCAGACAGCAGCTCTGACCGTAAAACGGCGGAGCAGGCGGACCATCGTGGCTGTCTTCCTCAGTGCTGAACCCATTCATTATGTATGGCTGTGCTGCTTTTCTATACCCAAAGTAAATCAGCCAGCGCCACAGCGTTGGGCTTGTGACTAACTGTTACTGTTGTCCTTTTGTGGAACACAATCCGGTAGCGTTTGCTAGCTCGGCGAAATGACTCGTTCTGGAGCTAACAGCACTTGATGTTTTATCCTCACTCCGGTAACTCACTTCGAAACACGAACACTTCGAGTTAAAGACATTTTCCTGTAGATCTCTGTCAGATTTGTGCGCAAACAGCTGCTACTGCTAACGTTAGCTAGCTCCGGTGCTAGCAGGACCGCAAGGTGGCTGAGCTGCCGCTAACGGACAAATTCCTATGGTGGGACCGCCGCAGTTTGTCCCTACAACAAGCCACTGCTTCTCCGTGAGACTTACGCGTGACAGCTAACTCCAGCAATTCCGAGCTGAAATGCTTCAAGTGGCCGCAACAGATGCAACAACTGTGGTGAAATCGCTTATTTAACAGACTCGGAGCTCAACAATCGCGGCACTCTTTCAGGGACAGCTCGTACAAAGGAACATGCTCCGTTGCTGTGGCGGAAGTTCGCGTTCTGAACTGCGATTGGTCAATTTCGCACAAAGGCGGGCGTAGTGTGTAAATCTCGTTTTTCCATTGGTTGCGAGACACGTCAATGCCGTAGCGGTGTCTTCCTGTATCGCTCGGCGTCATATGTTTTCTACGATGAATCGGAGTTAAAGGTGTCGTCGCCGCCAGTTGAATGGCCTTTAAATAAGCAACACAGGCTTGACGATTGATTCCTGATTTTCACCTAAGTTACAGTGAATTATAACAGATTGGCTCTTTAGTTAGTGGATCAAAATTCGCATGGATGAGAGGCGAATGCAAACGGACAACTTGTGACACTGAACTTTGAATGACTGTGTCCATAAAGTGGTACAGATTTAAAGAGAGGCAGCAGATCTTGAGAGAAAACTATATTTCTGTTCTTTAGTGGAAAGTAGAATATTTTATTCAAGTATTTCATGTTAGTTTCCAAGGGGAGAAAATGTTAACCTACTGTATTTTACTCCACTTCCAGATTCTTAATGTAACATTATGACGTACTATTATAAGTTAACCACCTTATGAGTGATATATGAAACAAATCTGCCATATTTTATCAACGATATCAAGTTCCATAGACGTTGAACATAGATTTAGTTGTTCATCACTTGATGCCGAGAAGTCAGTTTATATGTAGCAGGCTTATGTACTTTAACCTCAACGCGAGTATAGTAGCATGAGTAAATAATTTAATGTGCACTTCTGCTTGTTGTGGCGTACTTAGAAGTACTCTTACAAATACAGTATACTTGCATTTGGGTACTTCTGCCACCGCTGGTTAACGCCCTGCAAACACTTTGCTTCCCATTTTGTGACAGACTTCAAATTGGAGAAACGACTTCCGGGTTGGGGACAGACCGGGAAGTTAACTGGTCATAACATATAATTAATTTAACAGTAAAGGTACTACAGTTTGGACTGGCTCATGCCAGTGTGTTAAAGTATATCAAACTTAGAAATTACAGAAAGTAGTGAGAGGGTTTGTTTTTGTTTAGCCGAAAAACACACAATAGAAGATGAGAATAAAGTTACAGTATCCTTCCGGGGGGGGAGTTTCAAAGAACAGAACGGTTTCATTTTGGCCAATAGGAAAATGGTTCATATGACGCGGAAACCAATCAGATCCAGCGTCTCTTTCCTTCGGGTCAGACAGTATAAAAGCCCCCGCCCAGCCAAAAGTCTGTTACTTCTCGACGGAGCCTGATAAAGCTCTTTATTTGAGAAAGTGTTGTTTCACTTCTTATTGTTTTAGCCACATTCAGGAAACATGGTGAGTATTAATGTCACCGAATTCGATATGCACTCTCCTAAATTAACTGTTATCTGTCGCTAAGATGTCGGGGTGTTAACCAAACTCCATCTTCAGTGAATCGGATTTTAGTTTTGGCTTCTTCCTGTTTGAACCCACCCAAACTTTCAAACCAAAAGCTTCGTTTAATTAAATTTTTTTTATGTTTAATCTTTTATGTTGTAACCTTACACTAAGTGTACTCCCTTTTGTATAGGAAACTTTTAAATACAGGTGTGTTACTTTGTTTCACCACTGAATTATGGGAAATAGTTTTTCTTTTCCCCCTCTCTGGCGTGAAAAAACGGAAGAAAGTTCTTTTTTTTTTTTTTTTTTTTTTTGTTTGT
>OMLM01003960.1:119154-134709 GCA_900302695.1 Helostoma temminkii | reverse complement strand
AGAGAAAATTTTTTTTTTTTTTTTTTTTTTTTTTGGTTTATGGTTTTCAGTTTCATGGATTCACACGAAATGTTGTTTCCTGCTAACTGTGAATGCCTTATGCCCAACAGGTGTGTCCAGTGGTTAGTTACCTGTAATGGGCGGTGTCCTTAGTTTTACCTGAAGAAATCTCACAAAGATTCTTAGAATGTTGAATTTTATAAACACAGAGCTACTTACAAATAAACGAGTTTGAAAGTAATTTGTGCTGAAATACATATTTGAGGTTTTTATAACTGCTTTACTTGGGTATTCCCTTTTCATGCTGCTTTTTACTTAACTACCACTCATGGAAATGCAGCATTTTCAGATGTACAACAGATTGTGTTCCTCATCAGTCAATGTTAGACTCTTATTTTGAAAAGGTGTTTGAGAAGCTAGAACCATGAAATGTAGATCCAGCATAATCTGGACGTTATCAAGACTTTCTGATAATGTCACCTGAGAATCCTCAGGTATAATACAATGCACATAAATATTTAACTTATCAGTATTACCCTGCATTTTGGATACAGGTTTCAGCCAACCAAGCTTAATTTAATCATAATTAGTTGTAATAAAATGCACTCAAATGGTCTCCTCTCTCCTCCACAGCGTGAGTGCATCTCAGTGCACGTTGGTCAGGCTGGTGTTCAGATTGGCAATGCCTGTTGGGAGCTTTATTGCCTAGAACATGGGATCCAGCCTGATGGACAGATGCCAAGTGACAAGACCACTAGAGGAGGAGACGATTCTTTCAACACGTTCTTCAGTGAGACTGGAGCTGGAAAACACGTCCCGAGAGCTGTGTTTGTGGATCTGGAGCCCTCCGTCATTGGTAAACGCCTTTAACATAAACTCAGACATGGAGTTTTTAGTGTGGGTGTAATATTTTTATTCTGGTTTTCCTTAGATGAGGTGCGCACTGGGACTTACCGCCAACTGTTCCACCCGGAGCAGCTGATCACTGGTAAAGAGGACGCAGCCAATAACTACGCACGTGGCCACTACACCATTGGCAAAGAGATCATTGACATAGTGCTGGACAGGATTCGCAAACTGGTGGGTGACTCGTATCAGGGATGATTTCTCCAATTTTGAGTCTAAATATCCAGCTAGTCTAATTCCTGTGCTCACTGTCCCTGTCTCTGTCCTCAGTCTGACCAGTGCACTGGTCTTCAGGGCTTCCTGGTTTTCCACAGCTTCGGAGGTGGCACTGGTTCAGGTTTCACCTCCCTGCTGATGGAGCGTCTGTCTGTCGACTACGGCAAGAAGTCCAAGCTGGAGTTCTCCATCTACCCAGCTCCCCAGGTGTCCACCGCTGTGGTGGAGCCCTACAACTCCATCCTGACCACCCACACCACCCTAGAACACTCTGACTGTGCCTTCATGGTGGATAACGAGGCCATCTACGACATCTGCCGTAGGAACCTGGATATTGAGCGTCCCACCTACACCAACCTGAACAGGTTGATCAGTCAGATCGTGTCCTCCATCACCGCTTCCCTTCGCTTCGACGGCGCCCTCAACGTTGATCTGACAGAGTTCCAGACCAACTTGGTGCCATATCCCCGTATCCACTTTCCTCTGGCCACCTACGCCCCTGTCATCTCTGCTGAGAAGGCTTATCACGAGCAGCTAACGGTGTCTGAGATCACCAACGCCTGCTTCGAGCCGGCCAATCAGATGGTGAAATGCGACCCTCGCCATGGCAAGTACATGGCCTGCTGCCTTTTGTACCGCGGTGATGTGGTGCCCAAAGATGTCAATGCTGCCATTGCCACTATCAAGACCAAGCGCACCATCCAGTTTGTGGACTGGTGCCCCACTGGTTTTAAGGTTGGCATCAACTACCAGCCGCCGACTGTTGTTCCTGGCGGAGACCTGGCCAAGGTGCAGAGGGCCGTGTGCATGCTGAGCAACACCACCGCCATCGCCGAAGCCTGGGCTCGGCTGGACCACAAGTTCGATCTGATGTACGCCAAACGTGCTTTCGTTCACTGGTACGTAGGGGAGGGTATGGAGGAGGGAGAGTTCTCCGAGGCCAGAGAGGACATGGCGGCTCTGGAGAAGGATTATGAAGAGGTGGGAATTGACTCAGCTGAAGGCGAGGGAGAAGATGAAGGAGAGGAGTATTAGACACATCTCCCTTTACTGAGGTCTGATATATAAATGTATTAAAATAAAGTGATTATCTGCACTATTGTCTGGTCTCTGAACTGATCCCACAGCTAATGCCAATGACTTGACTGGTATCATACTGGTCTGAAGTGGTGTTGGTGATAGTTTAGTGGTTTACAACAAGAGCAACTGTCTCCTCACTAGAGCTTTTCCTCACTTTAGTCACTTGGGGGCAGTGGTGTTCAGCAGATAGGGCAGCCTGTATCAAGTGGTTTCAGCACACACCAATACAAACCCATCTGACAACCAGAGGTATAAAGTACATAACCTCAGTACTGCAGTAAAAGGACAAGTCTTTGCCTAGAAACTGTCCTACAAGTAGAGGTATCCTATAACTTGAAATGAAATGGTACATATTCTAAATTTTACTTGCAGTCCAAAACTTAGTACTCCACCAAGCACAATGTATTTGTATTGTAGAATTTAATGCTGTTAATATAAATGTAGAGTTTGGTCCAGATCAGTTTGACAAATTAAAGGTGAAAATAATTTTTAGAAATTACCTGACTGGAACTGAACGAAAACATCAGTCTGCAAATAAGCTGATTTTTAACCACCTTATGTGAGAGGGGTTAATTCAAATATGGCAGCAATTTATTGACTTTTTAAAATAAAGGTAACTTAATTTTAGAAAAAGTAACAAGTCCCTCAAAATTCTACTGAAATAAATGAGTAAACATACTTAGTTATCTACACCTCTGTTGACAATGCGGACATAACCTGTACATGGTTTAAACCAGAGCACAGGTTATGGCGTTCGGAGAGAACAGGTGTCTCGTGCTGGTAAACGGGACATGATAAAGACACTTCTGCTGGACTGGGTTTCTCCAGGACATTGATTTGTATATTATGAAATAAATGTAGAAACGTTTAGAAGCCACATGTGGGAAGAGCACTTGTCCCAGCTAAACTATTTTCTCTCTCTTTGTTGGACTTGCTTGTTGAATCTGTACATAAACAAGAGGCTTGATGGAGGTTGTGTCTTTATGTCCTGGTGCATTGACTGAACATCTGGTCTCAACATGAAGCTGATCAGAAATGATCTTTGAATCATGAGTGTGATTCCATATTTAAACACAGAAAAGCTCACAAATGATCATAACTCAAGGGAAAACTGACTTTAAAACACCTTCCCATCATTGTGTGCTCTGTGTATTTTACTTTGATTTAAAGGAGTATTTCAGCTATGTAGCATTGCTCCCATTAAGCTGGAGGCCTTTTGTGAACCAGATCAGTGTAGCAGAGCTCCACATACACAGTAGGTCACAAGCTTAATAAAAATAGATTTTACAATTCCCATAAAGTCAAATCAACAAAGATTTCAACTGCAGTGCTGTCACTTTCCAAACAGGACCTTGAATTTAAATATCTGCATTTTTAACTCTCCAGGCTTTAACACACCTTATTAAACCATTCCCTCACGACGAGTAGGCTCTCCACTGTCCACGACACACGAACTGAGCTTTACGTGTGAAATTATGTCCTATAATCAGATTTATTCTTCCATAAAAGAGACTGATCCAACTGGCAGTGAACTAAATCGTCCTGATTACGCCTCTGTAGCAAGGGAGAGGTTCAGATATTTAAATCAGTGTGTTATAAAATGTTGTTTTCTACTAAATACAAGTAAGAACTACTCAGAATAGCCTCTGTCACTGCTGAATGTAGCTGGTATTGAAATTATACTGGATATTGGATTTAACACAGTATAACACTAGCATTGTGTTATAACACTAGCACTGTGTTTTACTGTAGAGAATGCACGTTCTTGCAAATTCAAACAAAGTAAAATACATTTCCTATAAAACAGAGAGATTGTAATGATATTTTAGACACAATACTGCTTCAACAATACACCAGACACTAATCCCAGTGTATAAAGACATCGCTTTTTTAGCTTGACTGACCTGCACAGAACCCAGATCCCAAACTGGTGGGATGAACTCATCCAGACGTCACCACTCAACACTACTGTTGGGCTTCAGTCAAGCTTTTGTGGCTGAAAGGAAGCAAATCCCTGCAGCTCGGCTCCAAATCTGATACCAAACTGGCCTCAGTATGAGCTGTTCAAGTGAATTTGGGGAAGTAGCCAGTGTGCAAGGTTTCACTAATTATGCTCTTGGTTTGTTGAGGCTGAGGATGAGAATGTTGCACAGAAGGGAGAGAAAGACGGAGAGAGGAGACATTATACGAGAAGTATTAAAAGAGTTAAGGCAAGTGGATTATCTTAGGCCAATAAAGACTTTTTAATGGATATCTTTGATGGGACACTGTGGGAATATAATAGCCTGGTATCTCTACTGACCCATATATGGCTCATGAGAGGAGGGGAATATTAATTGTTCGCTCACTGATTGTCTTTGAAAGTGGCTGATGATGGAGCCCTGAATCACTAACAGGTTTTTTACTTTGCCATTTAGAGCTTCATATCATCTGGGAAATGCCTCCAAGAGGCAATAACATGTAAAGTGGTCTTACAGTGTATTTCAAGTCGCCTTTCTCTCTCACAGACAGTGTGACAAGTTGAACGTTATATGACGTCCCATGAGACGCCGGGAAATGGGCCACTCTTGCTTCAGCGATGAATAAATCACTGCTGGCTAAAAGCTATCCGAGCTTATGTGTTGTCTGATGAAATGATTATGAGATTAACATTTACTAAAAGTGCGTTTTAGTGCCATCAGTCACGGAGATGATAAAAATCATTTAAAAAAAGAATTTAAAAAAAGTGATGACAAGAGAGGCAAATCAGAGAGCTCTAGGCAGGGAAGGCTTCCAAGGACTTTATTTAAAGAGGAGATAATTATGGCTCAAATGAGCAGCTTCTCCTTGAGAGCAGATACAAAGTAGGTATTACAAAGAAACACAATGATAGAAGCAATCAGTGAATCCGTCCAGGTGGTTGTGACAGTTTGTAAAAAAGTAGGTTATTTCAGGTGATGCTACACTCTGTCCTGAGCTAATTAACCTGGACACAATACACTGGATGATTCACTGCTAAACTTCGCCAAACGTCCATGAAGATCAGGTATTTCACATATTAATAATGTGTCTGTGGATTTGTATGGTATGTTTCATACACGATGGCGGTTCTTAAAGTAGCTCGAAGTAGCTGCTATTATAGCCCTTCAACTCACTTTTATAAATACTGTGGCATTTTATTCCTCAAACACTGATTCACCTCTGTCCTCTAGCAGCTGTTTCTGAAGCTATTTACCTTAAAATACTTGCATTATTCATGAGCACCTATTCTGATTGGCTGGACATGTAGTGGATAAAAGACACTAACAACATAAGTGACTCTAATATAACAGCTTTTTTTTTTTTCTTTCTTCAAAATCTCCATGGAAACTTTGAGTAGTTTCAAAGACTGGGAGCTAATAATGATGGCTAACAATTGTTATATTTTTCGATTTAACATCAAGTATTGCAGAATGTTGCAGCATTGTGTTTAACTTGTTACCATCCAGCAAATGAACAGACTAAGGTGTTAGTTAACTAGTTAACTAGCTAACTGTACTTTTTTTTACTGATCAGGTCGTGTTCTAGGCTCCAGCACACCCACGAGCCCTATGGGAACAAAGCAGTTCAGAAATGGATGGATGGTTTTGTTGTGAAATGATTATTTTTGTTGCTAGATCTCTAGATCTAAAAATGAAATAAATAAATAAATGAATAATGTGGTTGCTTAAGTGTGCACACCCTCTTTTAATTGGGGATGTAGCTGTGTTCAGAATTAACCAATCACTTTCAAACTCATGTTAAATAGGAGTCAGTACACACCCATCACTACACATATTTAGAGTGACTCTGATTAACACCAAATAGAGCTTAGCAGTTCTAGTAGGCTTCTCCTGACATTTTTATAGTCACAGCAAAAGCCACGGTTTGCAGAGAGCTTCCAAAGCATCAGAGGGATCTCATTGTTAAAAGGTATCAGTTAGGAGAAGGGTTCAAAAGAACTTCCAATGCATTAGATAACACCATGAAGAGGAACTTTATCTTTTAGCATGACAGCAACCCAAAGCACACATCCTAAACAAGAAAAGACGGCTTCACCAGAAGAAAATTAAAATTTTGGAACGGCCCGGCCAAAGCCCAGACCTGAATCTGACTGAAAATCCGTGGGGTGATCTAAAGAGGGCTGTGCACAGTAGATGCGCTTGCAATCTGACAGATTTGGAGCATTTTTGCATTATTTAGTTTTGGATTTTGAATAACCCACACTCCACCACTACTATCCCAAATTACTACCAGTCATGTGACGTCCACGGCCAGCTCCAACATCATGTTTGTCACATGACAAATGTCAATCGAAGTTCAGGAAGAAGTAATTTTTAAGGATGAGAAACAATATTGTAACTCACCTAAACATGTTTAGTACCTAAACCTAACCGATAAGTGTTTGTTGCTAATCCCAACCAAACAGCTATGTTTGCACAGTCCTAAACCAGTCACGTGATGCAAGTCATGTGACAGGCGTCGTGATAAGTAAAGGAAGCAACTTTTAAGGCAAACAAAAAATGTTCCTGACATGTATATTTAATGCCTAGACAACAGCCAGACCTCTCTATGCCTAATCACAACCAAATCACTTTGTTTGCACAGTTGTTGTTCAGCCCTTTTAACTATTTGTGGCGAAAATAAGCGTTACGCCACTTTGGTGTGTCTGAGACGCCACCACCATTTTGGGTCTTGACATCAAAAGCGTTGCAGTTTCACCTGCTCCGTATTTGAAGGCACTCTTACAACAAACAGCCACTCTAGTTGTATGAGAGAGTTAGCATTTATGGGCATGGGCATTTAAGTTGGTTCTTTTAACTGACCAGCACCCAGTCTCTCACTGGTAAGACAGGCCTGACCCTAGAAACAATGAATGGGACAACTTGGACCAGGACCACAAGAAACAAAGTTCAGTTTAGTTTGTAGAACCCGTTTTGTCTCAGAGAGATGTGGGATTTTCAGTGTTGTCTTTCAGGGAACAAATTTGTCTCCCTGTGTGACCCAGTTTTATTAAGCTACATGATTTCCACCAATTTAGTGAGGATAAAACAGAAGCCCTCAAACTTAAAAACACAGAAATCCATTGAATCACATTCTCTTCCACACTCCCCATTTTGTTACCAATAATTGTGCACTCTCTTCAGCAGATGTGACATAGCACTTTATGAAAACCATGGCCCTAAAAAGCACCTGCTCCTCCAGTGGAAGCATTGTGACTGAAAGCCAATTATCCCGCCTGTCACAAAGAGGAATGAAAAATTTCCACCACTGTCTCATTTTCTGACACACTGTGGAACGTGAAAGGACAAACAGGTTCGCTCTATGTGGAGATTATTTCTAGTTGGGGATCTGATAACCTGTCTCAACCATGACACGGTCTACATGGAAAGACTGGAACACTGTCTAGCTCTGACCACAGGTCTGCTTATATTCATTCTTCAAAAGCCAAATTAATAAATATGGAAAAAATAAAATGATTATCTAAAGCAGACAAATTATCTGTTCTATTTTATGTAGCCAGCAATGATAATAAACATGTTGCCAAATAAACCTATGTAGATCCATATCTGAAGAGTAGAAAATATTGCATATGCACACCATGTTCCATTTAATTAAAAACTGCACTGTAGGTTTCCACAGCTGATGACATTTGAACATTTTCTACAGTGAAATTGCAGTTATTGTAAGAAGCTTATGGTTAGGCTCATTATTTCAGCTGACATCTGGAGGTGCATAAATCAGACTTTAATTACTGGATCTGCCAGAGATGATCAGATATGAGCAACACGTTACCTGGAAAGAATAAGAACATGTTGTTCTTCACAGAACTACACACTTTGCTTGAGGTTTGTTATTTGTCTGATTTTCGACTTGTGTTTTTCACATGAGTCACATGAGTCTTTTTCATCTGTCTTCATGTTTTAAACTGAAGAGTAGAAAACGCTGAAGAACGCTAAGACTTAAGAGACACAAAATGACTACAAATGAGGCAATTATGTCCTTTGTAGTCTTTTTATGTCACTTTTTGGTAATTTTTTCATCAGAATAATCCGGGTTTCTTCTTGGCAGTCATGCTGGCAGTCATTTTTGTCTCTCTTGATTAATTTAGTATTTCAAGCCCTGGTGTGTCATTTTTGAAGTGTTTATGGTCATTTTGTGTCTGTTCTTGGTCTTTTAACAGAAGCTCTCCAAGTGCCAGAGATGAAAAATCAACCTGTCTGGCCCATGGGACTGTGCCTGGTTGGATCATTCAATGATCCGTCCATGACTAATTTCTCATAGCACAATAAATCTGCCCTGACAACACTAATGAAAATAATACCTTAATGTTTTAAAAGAGCTATCCACCACTTTAGGATTATTCTGCTGTAACATCAGACTTATGATTGACACTCAAACAAAAGCATCACAGTCGAGCAGCAGAACATTTGTTACCTAAAATTAAACTCAGTTCATTTGGAGATTTGCTGTGCGAGTAGCTGCTAATGCAGCTTGAGGCTTGATGCCGCAAGCAGAGATGAGGAGACGAGGTTTGGCGAGTTTGGGGCTATCTCCAAAATTTTCTCACACACTCTTGGGACCCAAACAACACTGACTCAAGTGACATCACTTGAAGCAATTTATCAGACTTTGTGCAGCTCCCTCTGCAGACACAGAAAGCTTTATACGCTATAGTTGTAAGGCAGGAGGTCTTCTTGCTGTAGAGTTTATGAAGGTTTAAAAAGGTCGGCCACACGGGGGCAGAAAAGGACCTAGTCCTTCCGGGCTGAAAAGAAAGTCTCTTTGTGAATTCTTAGAAGCAGAAAAATAAGTGGAAGATGGTAATAATATTACTGATTCCAGATTGTAAACAGCAGCGTAAATGGTACATGAGGCCCTTAAAAGACGCACTGTCCCTGCCAGATTTATGTGGGATTGCAACCAACGTGTACGACAGGTTAAGATTTAATGACATGCAGAAATGGCAGATCAAACCACTGCAGGAAAGTGTAGACACCACGTTGTGTGTCCGACCACGTAGTTAACAGCAGGTATATGTCCAGCCCAAATAGTAAACCTGTAAATAGACTGATGTCTTGTGTTTGATGTGCAACTGAATCAAATCTTATCACCTGGTTAAACGGTTTATCTGTTGAATCTGCACTAACCAGTAAGCCAGTAGACTGTGTTTAATTATGCCTGATACGTGTTATATATAGTAGCTGTAGTGTTACGACAGTAGCCAGTCCATTAGAAAGGCAAGACTGTAGAATATTTTGTAGAATTGATGAACAAACAAACAAACAACTATCAATCTTTGTTGACTGTGTGCTGTTCATTAAAGGCTTGAAGGAACCGCAGATATTCATGGTTTAAACTCAAACCTGTGACAAGAAGAACATTTATGACTTGATTAATTCCAGTTTACCAGGTTCTGCTAAACGCACGGTGTGGAGTGTGTATAGCCAGCCACTCACGTCACGCGCAGCAGCACTTTGACTTTCTGACCTTTGGTGGCATTTGGAAAGGTCAGCTCTGCAGACAGATGGTGCCCACACATATGCAAATTGATAATGTTCAGTGCTACAGTAGTGGGCTGTATCAGTTACTCTAATAATTTGCTCAAGGCTTTTTTAATGCCACTGATATGTGAACTAAGGCATTATTTCATCGCTTCACAAAACATACACCTGCACAACTGTCTAAAGTTTTTATCAGCACAGTCTGAAGTACAACAATCTCTTCCTGAATCTGTGATTTATTTACATTTTAATACCTTAGACCTCTGATACTATAGTCAGCTGTCAACTGTTTACAAACAACACAAAGCCCTTCTTTCCTAAAACCGTGATGTCATGAATTGTGTTTCGTGCTGACAGTTAATGTGTAAAATATCTGTGCAGGAAACATTTTATCAGTGTGATAAAAAAAGTTGCAAGCAGGAACCTTATTTACTGAGATCCATTTATTCAATTTATACACTGAACACAGACTTAAAGCACTGAAAGAAAAGTGACGCAGGTTTGTGAATCACATTATTCACACATTGTCATGTTGGCTCAGAAAACCTGGTAAAGAGGAAAGAAAAGAGTGGACAGGAGAAGTGAACTATTTGTAATTTCACCATTTTCTGCATAAATTGGTCATGAAATATAATCTGATCTTTATCAGTCACAAGTAACATCAAACACAATTTTGAACACACCCATTAAAGGGTAACCCCATAGACTACAGCCACAACTTTGCTCCTTGTCCCTCCTGTCCTGTTCCTGCAATTACGTCACTCATGACGTTAGCTCTTAGCAGGAAAGTGGCAGTTCCTTGTTCAGCAGCACTGCAGCGACATAAGCTACTTTTTAGACATAAACTGGAGCCCTGAACATATGTAGACATTACCTGCGTGAGCTTCATGTGAAGAACAAATGTCATATGGTCCAGAAGTTACTGTATGACTCAGAGGTTACCCTACGGTGCACAGCTCCACTGATTGTTTGAAATGCTCAAAACAATGGAACCACAGGTTCCACACACTGGGTTATGTAAGTTGAAAGCAAATATTTTGCACAAAATTAAATAGTTTATGTTGACAGTGCTTGGACCTCCTGTGCAGCTAACTGTTGTGGGCCATACAGAAAAAACAAAAAACAGAATTAAAAAAAAGGTTTGGATGTGGACGCTCCCATTTACACTTAAATATGTCAAATATTAGTTATTGCAGCTTTGAAAATACAAAGTCATGTGAAAACGTAACAGCAACACTGGGTATCTGGTTCTACTAAACAACTTGAGTCAGAAAATGAGAATGAAGGTGTGATTTCCTACATACATCTCACATCTGTGCTATAATATAGAACTTAATATATCTTACCTTATACTGTCTATCACAGTGGTTGGCTAAGTGTAGAGAATAATAATGCAAGCACAATGCAGAAAATATTAATTTAACGTCAGTATGAAACAGATGACTGTATAGTCATCTATCAACCATATGGTTATTGGTTTTAAAAAAAGAAGAGATGTTGATGTCATAAATTGCAAGTAAACATATAGTTGGATTCAATAAATACAATAATAAATGCTGCTAGTGTAAACATCCCTGCAGCTGATTCTCCTTCTCCCACAGGGAGGTTATAGGTTAGAATCAGTAGCAACATGACAGCGCCGGTGAAAACTAAAGCTTCCATGGGCTGAGGTGATCCCTCACTTCTTCCCTGTCTAATCATGATCCTAACATGTATTAGTGTATTTTTGCCTCATTTCCCTGTGAAATCTGCTGCTGCTTAGAAGCAACACAGAGCAGCTCATCCCTCCCTCTGTACCAGCCAGAAATGTGACAATTCAATCTGTTCAGCATCTTCCCACATGAATTATGTATGAATCCCTCAACCTGTGAATGTGTGGACTTACGTTGGTCGAGCCGCCTCTCACTTTATAAGTCCTGCTGCTGGTGTCACAGGCTCAGCGTGGATTTGAAAGAGGTCAGAAAGAAAAATGATGGTAGCTTGAAGAGGAGCAGAGCGGAGGAAAAGCAGCAGCATCGTGTCCTTGTATTATTTTGTAGATTTTATTTAAATAACATATGTTTCATTATTTCAGTCCATTTCAGTCCATACAACATTACAGATCAAAAATCAGCTATGTATTCTTCTAAAAATAACAGTATGCTTCCAATATAATTGTGGTCCATGTGCATTTCCTTAGTCTGTGCTTCCTGTGTTCCACTGAAGGGAAATCTTAGCCCTAAAGAAACAGAGCAGGGCTCCCCTTTGTGATCAGTGTTCTAGTGTATTTGGATGGCCTTCAGAGACAAAGAGGCTTCTAAGAAAACACTGCCTGAAATAGTTTCTTCTAGGCATTCAGCAGTTTATTTAAAACATTTGACCCCTGCCTGTCCATACTCGGTACTCGCTGAGTTTGGCCTCTTTACTCTTCCTCTATTCAAAATCAGGAGACCTGAGGCAAAAGTCAAACTAAAGATCCTCACACTGTATCAATAGCAGTTTAACAGAGCAGAACAGATTTGACAAAATAGGAACAAACATACAAATATAATTAGATACTACAGCAATTTATAAATGTTATACATACGTCAAAAACATATCTTATGTGGAATTTTTATTTCACATCTGTGTTTGCACTAACTAAAAATAAGTTGTCAGCTTGTCCACTGAGCACAGCGTAGGTGATTCAATTCCCAGTTCTTCCTGTTCTCATTTTGAAGGCACCTTGACAAAGACACTTAACCTCTATCTGCTCCCAGTGTGCAGGCATCTCAAACTTGTCATTAAGGAGAAACCTATGAGAACTAGACAAGATCTGCAGTGATCTGATGAGTCAAAGTTCAGACTTCATTAAACTACCACTGATTTGCTTCTGAGGAGTCAAAGAAAAGGTTGTGAGCAGCATGTCAACATGACAGTGCAACCCAGTGCAAAGTCAGATTCATATAAATATATTTGATGACAAGTTGTGTGGCTTCCACAGAGCCTTGCCCTCAATCATACTATTGGGATGAACCGGACAGTCAGACAGGAGAAAACCCCTGCCATCTCATGACAGACTAACAGCCATGTTTATATATTTAATTTCTCTGGATACATTATTAATCCCCTTGGGGAAATTCTTTGTGGACAGGCTGCCCCTTTAAGGCACCAAGGGGTTCTGTGTCTTGTCCAGGGACACATCCACATGTCCCCCACACATTGGGAAAATCAGGAGCTGAACCATGAACCTTATGCTTTTCGTAGATGACTGCCCTGCCATCACCCCAAAAAAAGGATTAGCAGAAGATGATTTGAATGACACCAACAACCCTAAGTGAGTCTTTTAGGTACACACATACTCTGGACTGATTTGACCAAATAATGAGAAATAATCTGCACTCAGTTTGCTACGAATGTCCTGTCAGACATGAAGCCAGTGACAGAGAGCTCTGCAATAACAACAGAACCCAGACAAGGTATTGTAGGCAGAGACTTCATAGTGCTTTGCACAGTTCAGTCTTTAAAAAAACAAATTCAATCATTCAGGGAACCACAGAATCAATGACCTCACCTGGCTAACCTTGTTTCAAGTAGACAGAGTTTTATTTGACATGTCTGTCAGGGTAGTGATCGCATATAAAATATTGATTTAGAAATTTTTCCAGACACACTGTGAAAGTCATTTAAAAGTCACTCCGAAGTTACCATCAAGTTTGTCTAGGATTCCTTTTTTTCTGAGCTTTAAACCTCAGCTTCTCCTCCTCTCTCTCTCACAGCTCTGTCTTGTTGATATTCAAATAAATAGGAAGGTTGAATAAGAGTTCACCCTCCAGTCTGAGAAAATCTCATTTTGCCTGGCTGACATTTATGTGAAAGTGGAGGAATAATGACTGTCATGTCAGTAAGTCGGGGGGGCAAATATTTTGGAAACTGAAATTGATTGACCAGTCAAGTCAGTGACTCACCAAAGTCCCCTCATGCTCTTACTTTGAGCCTCTGACATTTCTAGAGAATATAGAAAATACTAGTGTGGACTGATAATGAATATCACTGCAGGGAAGCTGAATTAATATCTAGCATCTGATCCACATTTGTAACATACCTGCACAAATAAGGATTATTATCTATGACTAAAGTCACAGTTCCAAACAAAAGTAAGAATCAGAAAACTGGAAATCTGAATTAATTAGCATTTTCTGCAAATATCTGAGGAATTCATGACATTGAGTTAAACATGATTATGCTAATTTTCTAGCTGGGTGCCAATAAAAAAAAGTAGTCGACACAAAAATAAGTCACCATTTAAACAGTGCCAGTCTAAGTGTAGAAAACAAGCTTACCATTACAGCAACCATTATAATCATCATCTATTCAAAATCTGTTACAATAAGTCATAAGGATTACCTTAATGCCCATATAGGTTGTTTAACCCAACTCTCATATGACCAAAGTAACCATTTGGTGTAAGACTTATTTTTATTCTTAATAGTCAAAAATATAGAATAACAATTGTGTAAACAAAGTAATTTGGTTGTGATTAGCCACAAACACATCTCAGTTAGGTTTAGACTCTAAATAAACACGGTAAGTCTTCAAAAGTACTGCTTCCATAACTTCACACAACATTCGTTACATGACATTCATCATCATTTCTTATCAGTAGAAATCAATAGATAGTTACTGGACTTAGACTCAGGTCTCAGGTCTGTGTGATGAGTCCTGTGTTTTGTTCTGCCACCATCAATCCCAGACTCCTCATGACAACTTTTGAGGCTATTCATAGTTGGTGGCTGTGTGATTTTCACTGCAGCAGCTAGATGCTGAAACACTAAGATGTACATACTAATTGTTTTTGCAACCTTTACACACTCTATAATGTTGTAGTTTGCAAGAGGACAGTCCTGAGGCAAGCTGTATTAAAAAGTCTGTAATGAACTAAGAAGCTTACAACTAGAAAACACTTAGTTTGAACTGCATAGTTAAATCATTATGACTCACAGGGTGTGTAGAGTTGTTTACTGGAGATCGTAGAGACAGAAAGCAGGAAGTGTTTGCTAGTGAGGTGTGAAGATGTCACTTCTGCGGTAACAATGTGTAAGATGGCTCAAAACTCAAGAGTCCTTCAGGTTAACATAAATATCAAGCATTGTTTACTTAGTAGTAGAGCTGATGAGGGGAAATCAGGTCCAGGAGCAAACAGGTTCAGAGCAGACAGAATCTTAGTCAGCAGGCAGAACAGGTTCAGGTGTGCATAGACTGGAGAGATCCAGAGTCAGGTCAACACAGGTCCAATGGAAACAGTCAGGGTCTGATCCAGTAGTCAAAACTGTAAATTCAGGCAGAAGAGTCCGATATCCTTAATCCTTAATCCTTAAGCCAAAATCTAATCAAACAGAATGAACTTACAGAACCAGGGGTTTAAATATAGTGATGTTATATTCAAAGCAGACACACTATAAATCTTTCAAAGCAGAAGTATCATGGCAAAATGACCTGATGCCTCAATTCACTAGCGAAAAATCACATGACCATCCCAAATCAAGCTGCATTACATCACAGCTGTATTACACATGTCGCGCTGGTTCTGAAAGTCAGATATACGTCTCTTTCTGCTTGCCTAGTAGTAATAGAATTGTGTCATCTTGGTTTCAGATTTATTTTATATCTTTTTAAATGCAATATCAAGGATTTGGCCAGCAGATGTCACCATTTTTGACTGTATTAAATGCTTTGAAACACTGAACCACTTTCAACACAATTGCTTCATACTGATTCAGTAATACAGAAAGCTTTGGTTAGGAGTTTAGGTCAGGCAGAGAGCTTGCTGAGGCAGGATAACAGACAATCTGGAGGACTGCAGAGGCTGGCAGGCCTGGTTATAAATGGACTG
>OMLM01003960.1:105692-119134 GCA_900302695.1 Helostoma temminkii | reverse complement strand
ATCAAACAGAATGAACTTACAGAACCAGGGGTTTAAATATAGTGATGTTATATTCAAAGCAGACACATTATAAATCTTTCAAAGCAGAAGTATCATGGCAAAATGACCTGATGCCTCAATTCACTAGCGAAAAATTATAATAGAAAATTATAATATAACTTCGATATTATATATATATATATATTTATATATTATATGTTCACATAATGAAAAATTCTAAGTGGATATGAATAACAACAATAATATATTTTTTTGTGAAAGACACACTTTCTTCACAACCTGCTTGGTTACAGTATGTCCCTTGCAGTATGCAGTATGTGCATGTGTGCAGAAGTGAGATGCTAAAAATGAAATCAGATATGAATGGGAGATCGGATCAGATGCACAAATTATTTAAACAAAAAGATTTTTCTGATCCATACCTCCATGAAAAATACTTTGTCTCATTGTTGGCCAAACATAAGACTGCACAACTACTACTACTACTACTACTGCTACTACTACCACTACTACTAATAATAATAACTACATTTGACAGGCTTGTGCTTTGTTCTCAGTTGAGCTTCTGAATAAATACATATTCAAAGAAGCCTGAGTCTACAGTTATGGTATGCCTGGAGAATGGAAAATTAGATTAAGTTTGCAGAGGTTTACTGAGAAAAGTGTGAAAGTCAGTTACAATAAGGAGCTCTGGCAGTCATTTATAAAAAGCCAATATTGCATTTCATTGCTCTCTTTCCTTGAGCGTAAGGAAATTCAGGCTTTGTTTGAATTAGTTTCCTCGTAAACTGCACCTCTGAATGAATCACTTATCTAGCAGGGATCTGCTGGGCTCAAACGTGGGGCAGATACTGCACAAGCTTTCTCTCTGATTCAGCAAACCACATTTTAGATTGCGTCTAATTGGTCCACCTTGTTTTGGTCTTTGATGCTTGGGTTGGGTCTTGCTTTGGGCAGGTCTGTTTTATTTGGTGATCATCTACGTCTGCTTGGGGTTTAATCTGTAGTGAAACACATCTCAGTAATAGTGACTGTTTCAGTGGACAGTTGTTGTGTAGCCTCATTTGGCAAGATAATACAAAAGCACAACAACAGCCATGATCAGACTTGTCCACAAGTTTGCCACAGTAAAAGCTACTGTTTTACAGTTGACTGAACTAACAGGAACCCTGCAGAGATGAGCGGTATAGGATCTTATACAGTATGTGGGCTACATACCAATTATATTCACTGGATATTGTTTGCTTGCTTAGAACAACAAGGGATGGATTGAACTGTAGTGAGTCAAATATGTGTCACATAGAAGCTGATAGTTTTGGTCTCTTTACACTGAAACGTAAGGCTGCACAAAAATTTTAGGCCCAAATTCATCAACCCTGCTTCATTTCAAAAAATTCATATTGGTTTGAATTTCATATGCGCTTTGAGTAACAGGAGAACAATGTCCTTTGTGTTGTGAGGTGACAGTGTCAGCATCTGTGTGTGTGATTTAGATTTTACTGAAGCAGCAACACTAAGTCTTGTCAAACAACAGTGACAGTAATGACTGTGTGTAATGTGTAATCACGAAGGGTTACTCATTGTGACTAATCCACACAGACTTTGCCAAAGAATCTAGAGATATATCTTCCAAGTGCAGAAAATTAATCTGCAGCAGTTTCAAATGAAACAAATCAATTGATTATTTATTCATGAGGAAAATATTCTTCTCTTCCAGCTTCTCATGTGAGGATTTGCTGCTCTTCTGCTTCATTCAGCACGTACATGTACATGGCCACATCTTTGGACTGTTTGTCCAAAAAAAACTGAATTTCTACACAACTAAACCAAAAACTCTGCTGCTGCTTTTTTTTACAGAGAACATGATGACAACAGGTCAAAGTTTCCTATTAATAAAATATATGTTATTTGACTAGTACATATTACAGCTTGGAACCCAGGAGGAGGTTCAGGAGTTCAAGTTAAAGATATGATGATGATATTTATATTTATTTATTTATTTAATGACATTTTAACATTTTACATTTCACTAACCTTAAGCATGTGTATTTAGCACCTTTAGTGTCTTCAAGTGTCTTCATATCTAAACCCAACCAAAGCTGTTTAAGCAGTGTTTTTGATTATTTATGGCAAAATAAACATTACTATATTTCGTATAAGTGGGTAAGGACAAATAACACAACAGAAGAATTCAATGAATTTGCCTCAGGGTGGAGACTGAGGATGATGATGGTGGTTTGTCAGCAGATTAAGGAATGAAAGCCTTATTTACAAGAGTGTAATTTTATTGATTATTCAGAAAAACGTTATGTTATGTTGGGATATGTTGGTTTACTGATAACTTACCAATAACTAACTTAAGCAAGTTCCAAATCTGACAAGAATAGACCACAGAGACTTCAGTCTAACACACTATTAATTTATTTTGCTTCACTTTGACTGCAGCAGTACAATTAAATGTAAACCTGCTGACATTTGTTGCTGACATGTTCAGTAAGTAAATTTTAATAAGTTGAAAAGCTTGACACAAGCATTAGTCAAGTCAGTCAAATGCTCTCATAGTTTTAATAAGTGACAAACATATATCCAAGCTTCAAGAAAGCTGCAGAAACCTCCAGTGTGTTCGACGGCATCTACCTGAATGTTATTCTTCAGTCTGGGCAGCCGCCAGCTGGCACAACACCACTGTGTACAAATTGTCCATTTCATTTCCCCTTTGTGTAGTCTTCAGATTTAATCCCTGCTGACATTGTAAGAAAGTCAAAAAGAATTAAAGTGGCACACGCTTATGTTGTCTTCTCCAGTTTCTCTCACTGAATTTGAAAAATGTTTATTTTGAAAAACACTGTGTGTAAGGTTGGGTGCAATGGTACAGTAAGTTTAAGATTGGTAACGCTCTGTTAGGGTGTGATGTGGAGTTATTTTGAGGAGCCAAATGTGGAGAAGGATTTGCTGCAACTAGTATTTGATTTGCTGCATAAGGCACCTTATTTAGAAACACGTCAACCCCGACCTAATGTCTAACAAACAAGTTTGTTTTAAAAAGTAAATTCCTAAAGACCATACAGATTGAGGACTGGTTACATGATGTTTCTATCTTCTTACAACAAAAACAGGTTGTGAAATAAGTAATTTAATTTTCTTCTATAAGCCAGTTTTGAGTGATGGGACAAAGTGAATCATTATCCAGCGTCTGGAAAAAGCAAAAGTCAGGAAAGTTCAACATCTTTTGAAAGTCAACAGTCATTATGAAATACAACACAAAGTGCAGCAACTTACAAGAGAGAGAGTACAATACGTGTTTTTCTCATACTCAGTGTAGCTATTCTTTCTGTACATAATGATGAGCAGGTTTCACAGACAGGGTTTAAAGTCGACCTGGAGTAGAATTTAATCTGTAAATGTTAAACTAGAATGTTTAAGTGGTTTAAAGGTAGCTTAGTTAGTCTGAGACTGTTGTCCTGAAGTAAACAAAGGGTGCTCTCACACCTACAGGCTTCAGTTTGTTTACATCTCAACACAAATTCATTTTCTCTCATGGTAAGGTTTATTTGGTCTGGTGTTAACACTGTAATCACACTCGGGTGCAGACCAAAACAATCACACCAAGACCACTGAGGTGTGGTTGAGGTGGTCTTGATCAGAATCATTTAGGTCCTCTCGGTAAAACAGGATACCGTGTAAGCATGTGTATTTAGTGCCTAAACCGAACCCAAGTTCGAGTGTCTTCAAATGCCTTCATATCTAAACCCTTTCGGTGAGAAAGCATACAGAACCAAAAAAGAACCAAAAGCACACGATATGAGAGTATTGAATCATGTGTAGATTTTAATTCTTGTCATTTGATGTGCTGCAGGATGAGTCATGGACAAAGTTGGAGTCATGAGGACTGTGTTATCTCATAGACATTTGGTCTGATGACTGCAGAAGTGAGGTAATGTAATGTAGGAATCACCAGGACAACGAACCCACTTAGGTTAACCTACCGTGAAGTGAAAAAGTATTTGCTCTGTTCCTGAATTTTTTTATTTTTTTATTATGTATTTATTTTTTTGCAAATTTGTCACATTTAAATGATCTCATCCCCAAGACTTTTGCACAAATATTCTGTGGACTGGTGAGACAAAGGTTTCGGAAGGTGTGTGTCCTGTTATTTATGTGTAAAACTAACAGTTTGTATTTGTGTCTATGTATTTCATAAAAAGAACATAATATGAACAGTCAAACATGGTGGTAGTGTGTTGCTCTTGGGCTGCCCCACAGTTTCAGGACCTGGACGACTTGCTATAATTGATGGAACTATAAATTCTGCTCTACCAGAAAATCCTGAAGGAGAATGTCTGACCATCAGTTCATGACCTCAAGCTCATGAGCACTTGGGTTATGCAGCAGGGCAATGATCCAAAAACAAGCAAATCCACCTCTGAATTACTTTTTCACAGCATTGTGTGTATATATATATAAATCTGCAACTGACTGAAGCTCAGTTTTTGCAAGTGACTTTGAGTTAAGAAAATCAGAAAACAGACCTTTGAATCTGGGACTTGGCTTAAGCCATGTCTGTGAAATCAACCTGATAATTCTAAAGAGGCTAAATCCATACAGTCATTTTGCAACACTTGCCCAGTGTGAGGGCATTTCTCATATCCTCATAGACTCTTCTAATTTAATCGATCCAACAATTTCCAATTCGCCCCAAGAAAAATATGCATTTTGTTGCTATGACACTTTCTTCTCCACATAAGCAAACACAACAATGGAAAGTGGCTGCACAGGTCACTATTTACTAATCTTTATCTTAACCTAATCTTATTGGGAAACTTATCAATGTCACTTGAATGTAAGTAATACATGAGAAACATAAGATAGCGCTACAGTAAACTCGATGAACAACAGATGCATGAAGTTGTGTGTGTTTTTCCCTTCCTTTTCTGGGTTCAGTACAAGAAAACACATTTATATCATCGCCTTTTTGGTAACCAGTACGACAGCAATAATGGCAGTTTTGTGTTTTCAGGTTTACACTTGAATAGTTCCATTTTGTGGGGATGGGAGAAAAACAGCATTTTATTTTGGATTGAGAGCAAAAATGACTTTATCACTGGGTTTATGTAAACTTTTTGTTAACACATAGAATATTGTTGTTATAGAGAACCACTGAAATGGAAAGAAAATGTGGTAATTCCTTGAAGCACAAATACTAATATTTAAAGCTTGTGAAGACTGGAGTCATTGTTGGTTTCATGTGCTGGATATTTTGCGCCACAGTCCAGTCTCTGTAACTGTAGGTGTACTGGTTAAGGGCAGAGGCCGAGCACAGTGCTCCATGAGCATTAGGGCTAATGTGGTTATTTGACAGAGAGCAACTGAAGGTTTCACTGCAGCTCTGGGTTAATGTGGTGTCCAGTTTCATTTCCCGGTTATTAGTGTTGAATGATTACGACAGCTTTTCTGGGAGTTACAATCCCATTGCTGTTTGTTCTCTGCTACCATGTGCCTCCACACTGAGAAAGGGAGAGGGAGAGGGAGAGGGAGAGAGAGAGAGAGTTGTCTTCATTTCCAACCCTTCACAGTAAATGTGTAGGAGAACAAAGGTGAGTAAAATACAGCTGGGGTTTATGGATGGCAATGCTGAACCCGGACATACTGTTTGAAATGTGTTCTCACATCAGGGGAAATAATTAGTTTCATTTTGGTAAGTGAGGGTCTCTGTGTAGAGAGTACAGGAGGCACGATGTGGGACAAAACGTTCACTGTGGAAATCAGCTGTGTTTTGTTTTCAGTGCATCAAAGCAGAATCGATCACATGATTAGAAACAATGTGCAATGTGTATAACCTCGGTTTCCTGAAGGAGAGAAGTGTGATACAACAGCAGAAAGCGTGATGAATATTTTCTATATTAAATGGTGTTGTACTGAGCAGATCTACTGACAGGGAAGTCCACTCTCTCACTGTGAATACCTGGAGAATCATTCTCATGACTCCGTTCTTTCAGACTCCCACGGACAATACACAGTCTTTGTTCTAGGGCGCTGGCAGGATTTAGGCTCAATCCCATCTCTCAATCTTACCCTTTCCTTTTCCCCTTCCCCTTCGCATATATCTACATCTTGCCCTTTAAAAAAGAGAGGCGCAAGGTGTGGGTTTGAAAATATTCCCCTAAAAAATGAAACACCCATATCAAAAAAAAAGGAAAAAAAAGATACAGTTTCACTTTTCACCTCGTCCTATTGATTGATTTACTTCTCCACAGTGTTGTGAACGGTTTCTGCTCTGTGATGTTTAGCATTCTGTAACAGTGATGACTTTTGGCAGCCACACTGACCAGTTCCACACATGAACTGTCCTGTCTCTGCAGTGAAAACATGACAAGACTTGATTGTACTAATCGTTGTCAAGCATTTCATTTAAGAACATTGATTTTGTAGTATTTTGTATAATGAAGGGATGTTTTAATTAATTTAATAACATCAGATGCCTCCCTTGCTGTACAACTCTGGGAAGTTTAAAGTGACCAAACTCATCACAGCTGTTCATATTCACCATGAGTAGATTTCCATGACTTGTACATCCAAAGCCCTACAAGTGAGAGACAGCTATGGGGTTTTGGTGTGTTGTCCAAGGACACCTCAGCATGCAGCCAGGAGGAACCAGGAACAGAACCATTAAGTCTAGGACTGGCAGACGACTGCTCTAGCAACTGATCTACATGCCACCCACAGTGCTGCAAAAACAGTAATAAGAAAAAAATCCTCTTATCTAAGGAAATTAGAAAGACTGATCTGGGGCTTTGTTAGGCCATTTGTCAATGATTGCAGTCTGCTGGTGGATAGAGCAGGTCATGCTCCAGGTGCTGATCGTTAAAAGGTTACCATGTGTTTAAGATGGTTTCATCAGTCTAAGTTGTGAAGTGAGGCTTCAGTCTCTAACGTCATTTCTCTCTTGCTTTTGACTGTAATTGTTGCATCAAAGGTTTTGTTTTCTGGATTTAGTTGGTTTCACTTTGAAGTTAGTTTAATACCACTTGTGCCTTTTGTGTATATTAACCTGACAGTGTTAGGTGCCTAGTTCCATAAAAGAAACACTTGAAAAGTTTGGCTAAAGTTATTTTGCCCAGTTAGTTTGGTAGTGGTGAATAAAAAAGCAAAATGGCTGCTGTTGAAAATAATTCACATGAAAATTTCAATGTGTCACTTTCACAATATTAAATTAGGTAGAAAAAAACTCCATATAATGGTTATCGTGTGCATAAACATAGACGATAGAAACACCACTATGTTTTCATAATGTGGTACCCACAAGTACAGCTAAACAGCATGTTGTAATGTTTAATTTACCCTTATTTCTCTTTGTACTCTACAGCAGCAGCATAAATCAATGCTCTGATACCAGCGCCGTGGTTGCAATAGACATTTATTCATCTTTTATTCAAAGAAATTTTTCTTTCTAAACCCTTAAGTGAGTTTACAATTGAAACGATTCATTAAAATAAATTATTTTCCACAGAAAAAAGAGAATATGTTACTAATGAAACAAAATCTTTTAAAGTTTTGTGTGAGGAAACATAGAGCAATTTATCAGCCTGACACATTGTTTTATCGATTTCTCAAAAAAAGTGTTTTTTTTCTAGGGCTATTTGTGTTAATGTAGCTGCTGACACGTGTTGATTTTTCAAGACTTTCCTGCCAAATTAGACTTTTTCAAATTAGTTCAATTTCTGCCTCAAACTCACACCAGTTGTGGCCTTTTGTCACAAAAAAGCCAGTAATCTTTGTGCACAGTCGCAGAAACTCTAGAATTAGAGGGGTGACTCTAATTGTGATGTCCACACACATTTGAAATAAATTATATAAAACAAACAATGACGATTGTGCTAGTTTTGCACATTTATGATATGAGTCAGACTCAAAGTGGTTTAGCATAAACAACATTTTTGCCAGCATCATGTTCGAGCATCATGCTCATCACCCCAACACCTGACACTGCCTGCCCCAACACAGCAAAATAACAGACTGGTGCACTGTAAAGGCACAGTATGATGTCTTTTTATAGAGCGAGTACAGGTCACTTTGTAGCCTGAGCAGATGGTTATAGACTCCAGTATCCTGGAAAATGGCAACATTGTCAGAGTGCCAAGATATTTGTAACCAAAATTTTGTTTTCCATTAAACAAGAGCTGTCTGAAATGAAGGTGACAAGCTGTAAATACATGAGACAAACTGTAAGGATCCAAGTGGATTCATTGTGATTTAAATCTGACCTCGGCTATCAACATTAATGGTAATTTATTAACTATCAACACAACTTGGAACTTGGTGCTGGATAATGCTTTGAATTTATTATGCAAATGTTAAGATACTTTCATCTTCTACGGATCAAAACAGGTTGCCCTAATCTGTATCACGTTGGTAAGTAACTTCTTTCCCCAGGAGCACACACCAAAATGAATGAACATACAAACCAACTGCATACGTTTTAATGGTGCTTAAAATAGGTGATAAAACTGTTTAAACTGCAGCTGATGAATGCAGTAGTCTGGTAGGAGTATTGACTTTTATTTTAATGCCAACTCCTGATGAAATTATCTGGCTCTGTCTGGTTAGCAAATTGTTTTTGTCTCCTCACTGGACATTTGTTTACATTGATTCTCCTCCATTTGGCGCCTGGTTAGTAGCATCCGTTCAGCTCTGAGCCTGAGCTGGAAGAAGCTTCCAAGTTTGTTTGGCAGTTTCTGAGAACTCACACTACTATGAACCAAACAATGCTTTGCTCTCTTGTGTGCATGTAAACAAAACAGTGTGATTTCTATTGCACACTGCTTTAGCTGTGTTTTGGCTGCATGTTTAGTGCTGCTGGGTGCCATTAAAGACTTTAGCATAAAGATGTGTTACAGGCCTCAAGCAGGAGTGACCGTAGACAGATAATATGTCGTGTTTTATACAAGAGAAAGCAGGGGCAGGAGACATCTTCAATAAAGACTGTCTTTATTAAACAGACGTATGTTTGTCATTTGACTCTTGTTTTTAATATTTACATCGTGGTTTACACAACCGTATAAATTCAATTTCACATTTGCATTTATTGCAATCTTCAGATAAACAAGTTTTCTGTATACACTGCTGTCCAAAGACAGTAACTTACCAAATGAAAACACACATAACATGACTGTGCAATACGACTACTAGTATTATACACCTCATCAGCAATTATATTACTGGTTAAATTCAGCCTGTTGATCAAGTTTTATGTTTTAAAAATATAAATTCTACAAAACATCCACAAATTATTAACAAAAACCTATGTAACACATTCTGGGATCTCACTAGCCCAATACGATAATGTGATTAAATGGCTTCAACCACTGAAAGCTCAACAACAATGAATTCAGTCTTAAAATGTCTTTTACTCTACATCACAGTACCTAAACATGAGTTATAATGTCACAGATGTCTAGGAGCCATTGTACAAATGAATAAAAGCAACAAAGTAGGGCGGCCATTTTGTCTTGTAGTTTATACTATACAGATCAAAAAACCCCTTTAATCTTGTCAAATATGCTCTTTTCCATGTGAAACCTCGAATAAACCATAAAATTCGATAGTGAAATGAAGGGGCTCATGGGGTGCACCAGCTCGTTGATTATTGAAGACATTTATATTTGTTGTCTTCTGGGCTCTGTGCAGGCCTGTCAAGTTCTTCCACGCTGAACTCAAACTGAACCAATCCAAACCCTGAAAAACTGCCCCATATCATTATCCCTCCAGGTGTGGCCGAATACTTTTGTCCATATAGTGAACCTTCAGCACTCCCTAAATGCCCAAGGAAAGTTTGCATAAAGCAAATAAAATGGCATCTAGTGTAGAACTTTGTGGCACACTTGCAGACAGCAACTGAAACTCCCAGATTGCACCTCATATCAGATCACACCTGTCCGTATGTGTCTCCAAGGTGTCCCGCAGGTGGCATGTGCTATGGTAATGCTGCCTAAAACATCATGTTGGGCAGGTGTGTCACAGGGTCCTGCGTGCTCTCACTAAAACAACATCCATCTTGTTTTTTTCACTTGTATTTGGTGCTGTCCTGTACCTGGTGATCTATCCTGCTCAAGATCTGTGAACCGGTACTTTTTCAAGAACTTTGCTAGCGAGTTCTTGTAGAAACAGCCTTGGCCAACAACAGACCTCCTTCCCTCAACTTTAAACAAACAGCATTAGCAGCCGTCAGTCTTCCTCTCTCCGCTGACCTGAACCATCAGTCTTCCTTATTTCCTGACACTATCCGAGTCTCCTTGGTGTTGATGCCTCTCTCTTCATCTCTTGCCACCTGTGAGCAGCACATTTTAATTTAAAAGGACCCAGAGGACTCTCAGTCTGGGTGTGTAAGGCTCTTTTCTGCTCTGACCTGGACAATATGTGTCTCCTGGGTAATGACACATGCCACCTTACCACTCAGCAATGATCTCGCTGTCTGTCCTTCTCCTTTCTTTGTCACTTCTCTCATTTTTAATGCTTATCAGTGTATTCCTGTGCTTTTCTGTCTCTCTCTCAGGGGTTTGCAGGGAATCTTTGCTTGGTAATTATCTTTCTTCTAGACCTGTCTGTCTGCCTGCGTCTCTATCATATTATTCCATCACTGAATGACACAGGATGAATCGCTGCTGCCCAGTGAGGACTGATGTGACACCCGTCTGTCACAAACTCACCACTCTCCCTTCACTTTTGCCCATCAAAAGGACTGAACCTGCCATCCCTGTTCCTTCAGCTGTCTCGCTGTATTGTGGCCCTCAGGTCTGCTCCTGACACATTTCATTTTTCTGCTGCTCTAACAGAAATTCAAACTGTCATTGCATTCAGCCTGTGTCTCTGACTTGTTTGAGGTAACAAAGGTACCAACATGAATGACATGTTGTGTTTGCAAAATTCATTTAGACTCAGATATTCCTTGACTCATTCTTTAACCTCAGGACGCTGAAGCATTTTATTATCTTCTGCTGAACCTCAGGAATACTGTTTGTACAGAACAAAAAACGAATCTTTCTTAAAACTCAAAGTTTAAGAAGTAGTTTCTTATTCTCAAATATGAAAAAGAGGAAACACCAGAGGGATTATTTTCTCTGGAAAAAGGTGTGTAAAGTCACTAACTCAAAACTCAAGAAAAAGTGCAGTAGAAGTATTTGCCTAGAAAAACATAAGTAGACTTAATTTATAATTTTTGTATTTATGCAAAAGTCATGATCTAAATTTTACTTAAAGAACAGTAAGTAAAAGTACTCCACTAAGAAAACAGAAAAAATTAAACAGTGTGGAATTTACTGCTGTTGATAACAAATGTTGAGTCTGGTCAGAATTAGTTTGACAGATGATAGTAAAAATGTGTTGTTACCTACAGACTGTGGAACAGAAAGAGCAGGGGGTAAAGGTGGAGCTCATCAACCATGAACTTACAGTCACTGCTCAGTTCCCTCGCTTTTAAAACGGAGGAATTATTGCTGATATGGAAAATCTTCACCCAGCATCTTTTTGTTTCATAATGTATCTCAAATGTGGTTGTTCAGTTGACTTTTATTTTGAAATTCTTTCTACTCTTGAAGAGCTGTGTGCTGGACACCTGAAGTAAATGTTTGTTGTCCATAAAATATATTTTGAGCAGGAAACTGTAAGATAGAGGAGTGAAACATTAAACAGAATGATCTGCTGTTAAACAGAAAAACAATGCGTTGTTGATGAAAAGCTTATTTATTCTCTGGTTACATGTAAGGATCACAAAAAGCAAGCAAGCAATACTATACCCAAAGATCTGAGTGGCTAAAGACGAGTAGGAGACATGAAGAGCCTAAAAAATCAAGAATGTAAAAGAAAAGTAAATAAGCAGAGCAGAATAAATAACTCAGGTGCCAGTAGAATAAACCAAGACAATACAGCGAGAAGTTATCTTTAGTAAAATGAGGTTGTCAGTTTCTGGGCATTTTTTCCATTTTCTATTTCCAAGGTTACCAATAACTCTGAAGGGTGTACTGTCTGTTTGTCTTTCCCTCCATCCTCCTACCTTAGTAGCATTATGAATATAGCCTTTTCTGCAAGAAATGACATGTGAAAAAAGAATAAATAAAGAGATGTTGTCCAAAGTGAACTCTAAAGCTCTAAAGCTGTTTCTTTAGAGGCCATATGACACTAAAGCAGGTATGTGATTGGCTGCTCCTGTTGGGGCGCTTGCTGCCGGCTCCATCATACCAAGAATCACAAAGGTCAAAAATATGATATAAAAAGTTTATTACAATTCTGAATGTGCAAATATTGTTGCTCAGGGATGGCGTGAAATCGGCTATCCAGCACTTTTCAGGTAACAGGTCAGAGTCTACAAAGAGAGACAGAGTTAGTCCACGGTGAGAGTAGGTGAATACTGAATACTGAGACTTGTTAATCACAAAACACACTGTTAACAAGAGCAGATGCCAGATTTTCCACAGAATAACACCATTAGCAAAATCCTCCTTTATGAAGTCTGAGATCTGATAATCGTTAGTCAGGAAGGTGTTCAGGTTCCAGAAGCCAGAAAGAGAGAGGGGGTAGGTCCATATATCTATAAAGCGGCGTCAATATCTATTACTAGGTCGAGGGTAGAGAAAGAGAAGAACAAACAACAGGCCAGTCCACAAGCCAACAAACGGTAGCCGTTAAACACAGTCCAGGTCGAGCCAGGGAAGTCCACACAAGCAGAACAGAACAGGAGTGAGGGTTGGAGAAGGCAGGAGCAACCCACTGATGTTGATTGACAGACAAAATCATTCTGCTGAAAAGTAATATTATAAAATAAATTCAAACTTTGGATATAATAAATTTTGAAATAAAAATGGTTGAAATTTTGAAATAAAAATGGTTGAAAAAATGTAACTGGAAAACACACTTATTGACATTAAGCACAATGAAATAATGTTTCACAATAATTAGTAATAATTAGATAATAATTCTAATAATTCGATTTTTAAATCAGAACGAAAAAGAATTTCATTATAATGAGCTGAAAATGTAAAATGTGTTATAAATGTATTTATAAATTTTAAATGTGTATTATTTCACAATTGTGTTATTGTATATATACAGTATGTCTCAAATGTATTCACGCATTTATTTTTTCATAATGTTCTATTTATTTAATTAATTTAATTTATTTAATTAACATTTTGGAGTTCCATAATTTCTTAAAATGTATAGAGACCTTTTCCACCTTTTAACACAGACTTTTAATGACACCAAAACACAAACACAACTGTTCAGCATCAGCATCAAAGTTTGGTTTATAATATAGAGGTTCTGTTCCTGACCTCAGCACAGTGCTGTGAGTGACCGAGCCCAACTGTTACAGAAACTGGGTGTTGTACTCTGAAATCAGATAGGATCTTTATGCATTTTAACTTTTAATTCATATGAGGTATCAACATTTT
>OMLM01003960.1:85152-104556 GCA_900302695.1 Helostoma temminkii | reverse complement strand
GAATGTTTAGTTTGAAAGAATCTCTGCCACTATTCAGGATTAATCTCCTGTACCTTTGTAATCTGATGCTACTTTAACATAATGCTAATAATAATGAATATGTCATGACAGCCTGAACAAGGTTGTATATATATATATATATATGAAAATATTTCAAGAGGATGTTCGCTCTTAAGAAATGTAAACTATCATATGACTCATTTTTTATCCCCAGAGTGAAGATCTGTTATATTTCAGTCCAACTTATACTCTGACATTTACAGACCAGTAAACAATCCTGTGGCTTTTCACTGATTCATTTCCAAATATGATCCACATCTTAAAGCACTATGCAGCAGGACAATAAGGAAATAACTTTGCATGAGCCAGTTGAAAACTGATGGATAACAACATATAAAGAAGCCGTTTTGACACTATTCTCTTCAAGGTAATATGGACAGATTCAGTGTTTGTGTGCATCACATTCTACACGTCGGCATCGACATGTGGAATCACTAATCATTGTTCAGCTGCAGTTGTTGTAGAGAAAAAACACGAGTGCAAATAAGCTCCTGTTTTCAATCATCTGCTCTGACCTTCATCGGTTCAAATCTAATTTCAGTCACAAAGATTTTCATTATGTCTGACACTGACGCTGCACAGAGGGATACAGTGAAGTGAGAACTATCTATTTTATTCATTTCTTATTTAAGTTTATGTGTGCTGTCTTACTGTATGGCTGCATGTGGCTGAATAATGGCCATTAAATTAAAACTATCTTGTTGAGTTACATTCATCTGCATGTGCAGGCTAGTATTTGTATATGTGTCTATATGTGTCTATACTTTGACTAAAGCTAAATTCTTCCTTTCCTTCAACCTAATAGCTTCTCCACTAGATGGAAGACATGTAAATCCCTCAATTATCCCGTTTTTGGCAGTGCAATGTACAATAGTTTAAGCTAATCCAAATAGAGCAGTAAACTAAAGCTGTGTGTGGGCAACAAGATGAAAAAGAACTTTTGTGCTCAGTCATCCTTCGTAGTAAACAATAGTTTAGCTTCACCAAACTGTTTTTGGTTGACGGCACCTTGTCCTTCCTTTTTAACAAGTCTTACATACAACCATGCAGCTTTATTTCTTTGCTGTGCAGCACTGATGGCAGCTTTGGCAGCAGACTAACATAACTTGGGTCTAAATCAATCATGGCAAACAAGTGTCGTTGTCTTTGAGCTTAATACACTGAGATGGTAAGAGAGCCCAGACTCTCTAAAACCACAATTCAATTATTCTGAGAGCTTTCCCAGCTCCTCAGAGAGTGGAGAAGAGTCGCAGATGGGACTCTAACGTGCAGGTCCAGTCAGGATAATGAATAGCTCATTGAGTAATTCCATAGTTGGGCACAAGTCAAAGGGATAAGTTAATGTTTTTCTGATTATGATGGATGAGGAGCTTTGATCGGAGGCCACTTTTATTTTAATGTTAAAGGTGTTTCAAATAGTTTTGACCTCCTACAAATCCAAACAAACTCATAATAATCTGTGTCAATACAATAACAGTGTTTGCTTAAGGAACCTCTGGGGTAAAATCCACTTTTCTTAATATTACAGTTGTATGTAAATTGGTAGGACAGTACCTACCTGTCTTCATGTATAAAAGACCAAATACATACTGTGACACAGTATCTCACTGGTATCGACATGGCTGATGTTGCGCCTGAGTATTTGACCCACCAGCTGCAATCACAGCTGGCTGACTGACATTTAGTTAAATAATTTACAAGTGGTGCATAAGCAGATGTGTGCCAGCTGCTGCCTCAGGGCCGCTCCTCGCTCTTCTCTGGCATGTTGTTACGGCAAATAGGGCTTTATTTGGATGTTGTGATATTTATACTCCAGACGTTTGGCTGATGGTCTCAGAGAGACCTACAGTCAGACACACATGGTGGAAGATCAATGTGATTTGTCTTTGCAACATCAGCAGTGGTGCTTCTCAGGCTGAGACCATCCAGTGATTTCTTCACGATAGTCAAAAAATCGTTACGTTTATTTCACTGCTTTAAGGTACACACACACACACACACACACACACACACACACACACACACACACACACACACACAATGCATGCATGGTACAGCGTCATTAAATTAGTTTTCTAATGGAGTCTCTTTTGTTCCAGATGTCACCCAAAGATATTTAAAGAGAACACATAACGCATTGTTGATGAATTGCATGTTTCCACAATTGAAGTATTGCAGCGTTGAGCTCTGACAGTTTAATTACAGTAATCTAGAGACGAACTGTAGCTTAATCTCTGTCATGGTTTGCGATCTGTGTTCGCTGCCAGGGAGAAATGGCATCGCTGCAAATCACACGAGGCCTCCTGGCAGCTGTCCTTGTCGGGGCTTTTTGATTTGCTACAATTGGACCAGAGGCACTCATTCAAAAACTCACTAATGGAGAAAAGCGAGAAGCGCCTGGGTGTTACTCATCATGATTTACGGCGGCACGCTTGTCCGTCTGCAAAGTCATGCAGAACACAACCATGAGGCCGTTTCCTCAGAATGAAACTGAAAGAACTGCCTCAGAACTGCTGTTACGTTATTGAGCAAGAAAAGTAACTGCATGTTAATTTGTCTTAGTTGCACTGGAGCAGAGACGGTTTTGCAGTGTAAAGTGGAGTCAGGGTTTTATTTGATCAATTTCATTACAACTCAACAGATTCCAACGTTTAAAGGGGAAAATATGGCTAAAAGAAAAATGAGCTTTTGCACCTTTGGAAGTTTGAGCTTTTACGATTGAGAGGCAAAGAATGTGACAACAACATGACAATATGGAAAACAGAGAAGTATTAGAGGTGTGAAAAAATGACAAGACAAATAACTGAAGCTAATGAAAACGTCAGAGAGGAGGGTCGAATGTGATCCAATTAGTTTGAAATGGAAATATTTCTCAGCACAAACCACCTATTTTCTAATCACCTCGATTGTGACTGAGCAATCACGCCATCTCCAAACCAAAAAGGTCAGGCTCTGATTGGATTTCTCTTTTAAACACCAGCTAAATGAACGTTAATCAGTGAGACAGACAGAGAAGCCACCAGCCGTGTGGCTCTGTGAGATGGAAATATTGCTCATCGGTCCACCATTTTGTTTTTGACTGAGACATCATCAGAGACATCATCACAGTTTTGACGGTTGAATGATATTTAGTGACGTCTGCGGGGGTGAACATAGGCTAGTACTGTCTGGTACTGTGTACTACTGAAAGAAAGACATGCGGACATGGTAACACTTTCAATAAGAAAACACATTTGCTAATGTTCTGTCATCTTAAACAACACTTTGTCTCCTTGGTAACTGTTCTGGATCACCTCTGAACTGTCTCTCTTGTGTTATGATCCATCATTAATATCTCGTTAGCAGTGGGTGGCAAAGATTTTCATTATGTTTGCAGGTAAAGTTGGTCCTGCATCGATGCTACGTTAGTAAGCCTGTCAGTATTGCATCCTAGCAGCATGAATGTTTAAAGATGTGATTACTTATAGTATTTAATGATTCACATTTTACTATTAGATGAATTAGGTCATTTATCTTCTACTGTTTATCTGCATGAAAAAAAAAGTTATCTCTGTCCTTTTTCACTATTAATTTGAGTGTCTGCAACCATGACAAACCTTTCAATCAAAAAAACAGTTTGATATTTTGTGTTTAGCTAATAAACCTGTAACACTCAGTGTGAAACCAGTGTCACCAGAGAGACTGCAGCTGCCAGGATTTTCATAATAAAATTACAGCCACCTGACACTGATCCTTCTCTGTGTATGTGTTCTGGGTCCTGTCATTAACTTATACATTAAACGGTGTCACCCACCACCACAGCTTTCTGGAGTTTCCTAGTGACTGGGCCATAGCTGAGCCTGTTCACTAACTCTGGCTAGCTAGTTTTGTTGGGTTGTATTTTAACAATGTCAGAATAAAATACATAATATTACATACATTTTATTTCAATATGTGCAGTCATTCATTGTGTAGAACCAGGAGAGTTATTTTAAAAAGTTAATATTAACCAGAAGGACTGCATTTCCCAACTGTTACAAGCTCACTTAGTGATGAGCTACTGTGGTCAGACATCAGACAGCTGTAACATCACCTACTGAAGATGTCATTTCGTCGACAGATCGTGTTCTTGGATGCCACAGTTGAATGAGTAATGGCTATAACTTTAAGTCAAACTGTACCAACTGATACTACCTGGAAAAAACAAACACAACTGTGGTTGTACAATAAGAGAAAGGACCTGGCTGATCAGTCATGAGGTGATCATCAGAAAGGCTTGTGTTTTTATCACACACTTTATATCAGGTAGGGTAAAATATTGTAAAATTTATGTGTCTAAAAGAACAAATGCTAGATAATTTTACTAACTTTCTACATGCATTTGTTAGCTGACATTAGCTAGCTGTAACGTCTTTGTGGCCATCTACTCAGGACATAATGTTACAATCTCCCATTGTTAGTTAGTAACATTACTTTTGCCATGTCTGATCAAAGTCAAGTGACCATAACGGACCTTTAGACACAAATCCACGTCCAAAAGAGACAATATTTAGCGTCACCTCACCAAAACACAAAGATTTTGATCACGGTCACAGTCCAATGCTTAAATTTGTCTTCACTCTTTACTGTCAGTAGAAGCAGATATGATGGAAAACTTGCAGTTATTTTAAAGTCATTTCTACTTTAATTCTTGCACCCATGGACATAAACAAGATGATATTTTCGGTACATGCTGTAGGCTTACTTAGTTTTTTAAATATTTACTTTATTTATCTTAAAAAATGACAAAATGTAATCTCCCCAGGGTTCAATTAATTGGGATTAATTCCTGGCACATTGTGTTATGTGCTGTTTAATCATTATGATGCCTGATTGATCAATGTTGCGACTTTTAGCTGATGACATTGAATTTTATTCAGCTGTATTGTAGATTGAGTTGTTTACACAGCTGCCTTCAAAAGATCAATTCTAAACTCTGGTGAGCTTGTTTTAATATTACTGGAGCTGCCTCATAGAAGCTGACTGATGGGAGTCAGCCGGCTCAGGGGCAGCAGCAGGGTTTAAGATGGTGAACTTGGACAGGTTTGGTGAGGAGGCAAACCACAGGAGCAGCAATTAGGTGAAGCAACCCAAGCCTAACCTGGGGTGCACGTTGGCGGTTATCCAGATGGGGAGCAGGCTCTGGAACAGCTGCAGGTGCAGAACAGTGTGTCGAAGAGGCAGCAGGAAAGAGAAGACCTAAATGCAGACAGTATGGCAACATACAGTAAAAATGTGTCTTTAAAGAGAATAGTGAGCAGGTTTATAACCAGTAAAACAATACAAAACATAACACACCCAAAGAAAACACATGTAGAACATCCAAACTCGACACTTTACCTACAGAAGATAAAGCATCCGATTATATTCAGTGACATTTCAACAAGCACGTAGCTCATCTGAGAATGTTGGTCCTGCGTGAATTGTATGAACTAGATTCGACCGTTTTTCTTCTTCTTGTGAAAAAATTATGAAGACCGTATGTGGCGAAAGTTATTAATGAAAAATTCAGCAGGCCCATTTCGCCACAGTGGCCCACAGCGTAGATCCATTTAGAGAAGGAGTGAGCACAAATCCACCAACAAGGCAACAACATGATATGTAATGATGGAAGACTTCTATTCTGTTGGGTTTCAGCGTATGTTATATTTATTTCAGTTTAAAATAAGCGCTGGATATTTGAATATGGATTTACACAGACTGACAGACCTAGTGAATCTGAAGACTGATGAAATGACGACTTGATCCAGCTCCACAGAATCTCTACCACAGTGTTGGTCTTAGATTTCAAAAAAACAGTTTCAGATGGAGCTTCTGCATGCTACAGAGTTTATATGTACTCATTTGGAAGAAGACCGTAACTAACACACCTTAATATTTTTTGACTAATCACATATTGTTGTGTTAAAGCACTTTTGTGTCAGTAGATGGTGCAGTTGCACATCTGTGGCTGCACAGGGACCTAGTCCACGGGGGACTAGACACTGAAGCTACTAGACCTGTGAATGTGCTGCTCAGTAAGACACCTGTTCCTGTCTCCTCTACACTGATCCACAGGTTCTGCAGAACTTTAGATTTTTGTAGTTTTTACACACTCATACACATAAGTAACAATGTCTCAAACCAGTTTAAATGCAAGGAGAAAGAACAAGGTTTTTTGGTGGGCACTTAAAGGTTGATGATGTTGGACCAGTCCTAATATGGAGTGTAAGTCTGTTCCATGGTTTAGGAGCTTTTACTGCAAAGGCACAGTCGCCTTTAAGCCTCAGTCTAGTCCACAAAGAGCATTTGGTCAAAGGACCTGAGTGCCCAAGAGGGTGTGTTGTGGTGCAGAAGCCCAGACAGTGAGGGAAGTGCGGACACATGAATGACTTAAAAACAAACAACAGGAGGCCAGTGAAGAGCTGCTGGTGTAGGGGTAACTGGAATTTAAAGTTAGCTTAAGGGTGCGTCGGAATACAAACCATCTTGACCAACTGTAAATGAGAGAGTGAAGACCGATTCCTGTCTGTAATGCACTGCATTAAACTGAGATGAGATAAAACCATGGATCAGCTTCTCAAAATTAGAGGAAGACAGAAAGGGTTTGATCTTGGCTGAAAGTAGATGGAAGGTTATTTTCAAATTTCAGATTAGTGTCAAATACCATGTTGAAGTTCCTCGGTTCCTAACGGTTTAGATCAAACTTGAGTTTGTTTTCCCTCTTCATGTGCTTCGTTTTGTTTGGTGTGAACACAGTAAACGCAACAAAACAACAGTATTGGATTAAGTGTCATTTTTTTGCTTCATGCACACCTAAAACATGCTGCAGAATGAACCGAGGACAAATGTGTAGTAGTCGTGGGGACATGCAGTGTAACATAGACGGTTGGTCAGATGACTGTAAAGGTGCCTGCAGACTTTAGGAGATTTCAGGAGTTTGATAATGAATTTTCTTTCTGTAGTTCCTTCTATCTTTCCATGGCAGACACATCTGACCAATAAGCAGAATTTTTCTCTGTGTGAAAGGAAACCAAATCAAGTGTAAAAAATGCCCTCAGTTTTCCTTTTGTTGAGATAGACGTCCACGCTTAGAGTGAATGAGACACAGTGGTGCCAATGAATGTATGTGGAACATTACATTAGTGTTTTCAGGAAGGAATGAGTAGTAAAAGTAAGAAGTAGCGACAGTCATCTGTTTCTCTGAGTTATGTGTTGTTGGAGTCTTGAGTCTTTGTTTTGGGGAAACTCATATAGGTTACATATGTTCTTTACTTTTTCACATTTGTATGTGGTAAATGTTTATATATTCAGTTGTAGTTTTGTTTAGCTTTCCTGTATAAAATTTTCAATTATTTTACTATCAACTTGATGAGAGGCAAATTAAATCAAGATGGTGATGGAACTCAGACCGTTTGAATATATGAAATGTTGGCAGTAATAAACACGCACAAAGAAGGATACTCATTCTTGTCTCCTTTACATACAAACATTAGTGACATTGTCAGGAATTTTTCCACAGAAGAGAAATATTGGTTTATTTTGATGTGGTGCCAGCAGAATCATTTGGTTAACACTCTTAAAAGCTGTTAGATTTGCTTCTCAAAACATACACAGTGACATTTAAGGGTTTGACTGCAACATTTGCGATCCGGTGTTTTTTTCTCTTTCATCATTATCTACAGAATTTCACTCTTTGCAAATCTTTAGTTTAGAAAGATATGCAATACTAATGTCAGCCCCATTAGCAACACCAATGTTAGCATAGCAACCACTACTGTTTTTACATTTAACCATGAATTCTTAATTTTGTTTTTACTTTTTCAACAATTAGCTGTTTTTAAAATGACACTCGTGCCCTCATGAAGCTCTTAGATTGTCTGTAGAGTCCTAGTCTCATTTGAAACCCCTTAAAGACTGGAAGTTCTCATAAAAGTACAGAACCAATTAACCCATCTGCACCATTGTAGTTCTGTCTGGTTTGACAAGCTCTGCTGTGCTGAACCACATAATGGTCCTCAGCTCAGGTTGCAGTGAGAGCTCCTGTCTGAACAGCTTCTCATCAGGACACTGAGGACACACTGCGCTGCTGCTGAGCACCTGGGAGTGTGTGTGTGTGTGTGTGTGTGTGTGAACATGATGTGTGAAGTAAAGCAATTGCACATGTTGTTAGCTGCTACATGGCAGTGCATATTGGTAGCTGCTTGCCTGAGGCAGAAAGCTCAGCACAGCAACATGACTCCAGAAGCTCTGGAGGCAAACATAATAATCTCATTACAGGAGCAAATAAAAACAAATCCAGTCAAATAAAAACACATTCCTGAGACTGGTAATTAAAATTAACGTTTTGAAATGGCACAAAAGAAACTTTGATGATTAGTTTTTAAACCAATGCCTTGTTTTTAAGACTCATGTCAATTAAAGTGCATCATAACCTAATAAAAAGGCAGTGCCACAGACGACTAATGTTTATAGATCTGCAGGAACTCAGACTTCTCCATTATCTATCTATTTTTATTATCTTGCCACATTCAGTTTTTGTGGTTTGAAGAATAATGTTTATTTAGCATGTATGAACATCTGCTTTTGTGAATAAATAGGTGCTAATTTTGCTATTTTCTAACATTTGCTTCTTTGCAAAAGGTTTCAGTAGTGACGCTGTGGGAATGATGGCAGTTGGCCTGTTGGACCTGTTGTCACGATAACAGTATTCAAACATTGATTAAAGTTGTGAAAACATCACAGTTTAGTGGCCATATTAGCTAAATATAATATGTGATTCAATGTGTCTAATAATGATAGGCCTGGATTACGGTGTGGTTGATTGACACCCCTGTGCACCTCAGTCTGACACTAAGGAATAACTTTAGTTCTAAATTCAGTGAACAGCTTTAGTACTGCAACTACCCAATTCAGTCAGTACAGGGCGGCAGCATTTTCTGTCAACCAACTGTGGCACTAGACAAACTGATGGAGGTCCAGGCAGGATTTAAGGCGGGGGAGAAGTGCAGGTACGTGCAAGTTGATAAGAGCTGTCAGTAAATGACCGGAGTGTACTTAGGAAGCAGGGAAAACATGACCTGGTCAGATTTACTTTAAGTAGGGTAAGCATCACCCAAGCTAGTGGTTGTTGCATTGTGGTGTGTTGAGATTAAAATTTTGAGATTATACATCTGAAGTTGTAATTATTAAAAACCACTGAGACAATCAAGGTCAGGTACCTCACCTGCACTAGCATCTGGGGTGACATAAACTGCTGCAGCAACAGTGCATTTAAATTTAATCAGATGACCCAGATCTGAGCAATGGGAAAGGCAGTAAATTGAATCTTTGCACCGTGTTCTGATCACATACTGTTAATGAACAAGCCATCTTTGGCTTTTACCTGAGGCTGCTGCTACTAGATCAACTCTGACTCCACCAGCTCCACCAAGCTGTTAATGACATTGCTGTTAAGCCATGTTTCCGTGGAAAAAAATGAAACTGCAGTCCATGACCCCCGTTTGTGAGAGGGTCGAAATCCTTAGTTCCCTACATCAGTGAAGAATGTGCTTGGTAATGCGTATCAGTGTGGGCTCAGCTTTATGATAATCATGGACTATTCTAGAGTTAAACTTAATCTTTAGGTTTAGGTTTTACAATTGCCATGTTCCTCCATATGTTTTTCTTCAGTTTGTGTATCATTCTAGCAAAACCTCATTGTCTACTGCTCTTTAATTAGTTTGCGCTGTAAAGTGTGTGATCTTTGAATGTGATAGAATAAATCATCACTTACAGAGATGTACTACTACTGCTACTGCACAGTTGATCACCTCATGCAGCTTTTTAGGTAGATCTTAAGTCAGTCACACAGAGAAACATGCAAACCTCAGTCATTACCTCACGGTGCCCACCCCCAGACATGCAGTTCTCTCACACAGAAAAGTTATGATGTATTTTTCATGCTCCGTTGGCCCCCTTTTTGCAAACCCTACCTCAGCCAAGCCTGAATGAAACATTCATACAGTAGGTCCCATTTACATATCAAGCAGTGCTCCACAGCTAAATTTGGTTGATGAAAATATCTCCTCTGCTCCACTCCTTAGTTTGTCTGTTTGACACATGGAGAGCCCAGAAGAATTATTGTTGCTCTGCAACACTCTGCAGCTCAAAGTGGGAACTACTGAATATACAGAACAAAAAAAATCTCTGACTGGGGTGACCGCTCTTGGGGATTAAAAGTGAATCATTCTTAGAACTTATAGTCTTAGCAGGTGCATCACTACTACTCTAAACCATTATCCTTCACAGAAAAAGGACACAGCACAACAGGGATGCCAACTTATTATAACAAGGTCACAAGCCACAAGGTCACATTGCTGTGCAAGCATTAGGATTGTACATCCAGCAGGAGAGTAGCATTGGATGCGTTTAGCTTTTGATCAAAACAAACCCCCACGAGAGTTTCAGGATGTAGAGTACTGAACTCTCTGCATGACAGTCTGGGGAAACGCAGCCATAAAAATACATAATTGGTTTAGCTAAATGTGGATTTAAACATGATGAAAGTCAATATAATGTAAGTAGCAGTATCTGACCAGAGGAGCTCAAGCAGTGATCAGGCTCACAGGGAGTTTGCATATTAATATACAGTAAAATGTTAATATACAGTAAAATGCTACACACATGTAGCCAATGAGATGCGGCAAGGATTGGTGTGATGTGGTCACTTCTATTAGAATATGTTAAATCATTGGGAGCAATATTTTGTAGCAGCTGTAGCCTTTGAATGTTTCTGGAGGAACTAAAAGTAGGAATAATCTTTGTCAGATGCGAGAAATTACCTAGACAATGTTTCAGTATCCCAGTTGGACAATGCATCTTTAGTCCTTTGACAAAAGGATGATTTATAAATTAACATGTTTGAGGCCTCTTTATTTATATTTTAACATTAGACTAGATGAGTGATTTTTAATGCTTGTGGTGCTGGAGCCAGAAGATGAAAGTATAATTATTATTGGTTTGGTGTCTTTCAGCTGCAGGAAACTATTGTACATCAAGTTTTAAATTTCCACATAATAAATGACACAGAGCCTGATGTATCCTCCAGCAGAGATTAGGATGTCTACAAATCCACACATCCAAACTTGCCTTTCCTAACAAATGCTGACCTCAGTAGTGATCACTTGAAGTAATATATTAGATCTCGTAATACTCCACAGACTTTAATACATTAAATTAGCACATTTATCTTCTAGGTTTTGGAAGCAGAAAATCAAGTTAATTTTTTTTTAGTGCAGCTATAGCTCACTTCATCTCAGCCTGTAGCTCTTTGCAGTTTACCGTCCTTGTTGCCTGCATCCTTGCAACCTTGATAAATGTAGTGTTTTTACTTGTTTATTTTCTCTGCAAATAGCAGAATAAAGCTTGTGATAATGTTTATCTCTGTTATGGTGTAAATAACAGTATTTATTGTAGGTAGGATTTAGTGTGTCTGTGATTGATGTCAGTTGTCCAGTGTGGTGCTGTAATTCAGTGTAAGACTCTCCAATAATCTGATGTGTAGAAATGATCTCACCATTACAACCTTAAGGGAAGTACTTTAAATAGACAGAACAACTTGTTTTTTAACACTTGATCACTTAAGCTTTGAGGTGCTCTTAATGTGGAGCTTTTGTCCTCGTAAGTTCCCACTTTGGTCTTTACTGTATAAGCGCTCCTCTAAAGACTGAATGTCCTGTTTCTTTCTAGGAAACTGTCCATGTCTTCACAAGGTTGCCCAAATGGTCCAACGTGTAATTTGTACAATTACTGAGTGTAATTGGTATAAAATCTGCCTCCACTAGGTGATTGAGCAATTTTGCAAGTCACTGGACATGAGTCACACCGATCTAAACAACTGATGAGAAAGTTTGAAAGCTTTTTGTAATGGCTGCGAAAGCCACAGCAGGTAATGGATTTGTTCAGTTTATTTTTTCAATCATCAAATGTTCAAAAGTTTCTTTTAAAAAGCCAGTAAAAGAAAAAATAGGAAACTTTAAAGCTGTGCTTGCATTTGGTCATGGGCAGCATCTTGTCCCAAAGTGGACACATGACATTTACAGTACATAAAAGACAGAATAAATAAATAAAGTAAAAGTAACTGTGAAATGGATATGTTCCAGGGAAGTGTGAGTACCTCAAAACTGCTCTTAAGTGCAGTACCTGAGTAAATGTACTTAGTTACTTCCCACCTCTTCATGCACAGCACAAGATGCAAAACAAAATGATCTTCCCCATTTAGTGTGGAAGAAATTGATCACTTGCACAGACACCTGAACTCAACCCCATTCAACATCCTTGAGATAAACTGGGATGGTAACTGTTCTAATGCTCTTGGTAATGACATTGCCGCAGCCAGGCTCCAAAATCCTCTGTAAAAAAAGCTGAGCAGCAGATAAATGACATTGGTTTCAGACAATTTGTGTAACAAGCTCACAGCAAAACTGGACCCAACCCCAGCATCTGCCAAATAGAAAAACAGTAAGCAAAATTACTTTTGTATAAATACATGAACTTGTCTGGTTATTATCATTTGTGCCAAGTCAAATTCTTGTGTAATTTTTAAACATGAATCAAGCTGTAAATATGACTTTCCCAGTTTTCATTTGTCATTAAACCTAGCTGTCACTACATGTGCTGTGCTCTTATATGTAGCATCTGAGAGGCAGTCCCACCCAGACACTACATGAATCACTACCAAAGTACATTTACATTTAGTCATTTGGAAGATGCTTTTATCCAAAGCGACTTACAAGTGAGGTACAAGGCAGCAAAAATCGAGGAGAAAAAGGAAGGCGCTATCGGAAGAATTGTGTCAGTTTCATAAGATGTAAGTGCGAGACAGTAAAAGTATATTAATAATACACTGCTCAAAAAATTTTATATGTATATATGTAAACATATTTATCTGCAGCAGTTAAGCTTCAAAACATTGAAGCTTAAGGTTACTTATGTTGTCAAGCTATACATTTTGTGAATGAATGAAATGTCACACTAATGAACAGGAATTGAGTCACAATGAGGTGGTTGGGGTGGATGGCAGGCATATAATGTGTAGGACTGGCAATCCACAGACCTGAGATTGAGACCAAAGTCCTGTGTGAGGTAGGGTTTAGGCATGAAAAATACTTTGGGATAAGAAACAGATTATGCTTGTGTTTAAATTTTTATGCAGATGCTGTGTGTGAAGTGATCAGTTTTCGCCAATACCCAGCTCACCATCTTTCCCTGACCCTAACCCAGTGCTGTGAATGCCTGAACCCAAACATAAAATACGTTAATAACATTGAAGTTATATGTCTGCAGTTGAACTGCAACATCAGATAAGAGAAAAAAGGATGTTGTAGATCAGATTCGTCAGACAAAAATCTGTTGCCTGTGGACATTTAAATTACATGTTGAGTGTCAACTTATTTGTGACTCGTCATTTACGTTAATTGTCAACATAGGTTCATTATGTTGACAGAAAACTAATCCGGTTGCAGTTACATTTCTCATAAAAACTTAATCGTGATTGCAATTTAGTTGTATAGAATTGTAATTTTCAGAAGACTGGTTGCAAAATTTAGAAAAGTGGGCGGACATACAGTAGCCAGAAATTATTCTGACTCTTTTCTCGCACGTTTTATGGTGGTGTACAGTAGATTTTATTTTAAACACATGCAATTGACATTTATTTTTATTTTGCATTATAGGGTATACAACATTTTAAGTTTTGAGTGTTTGCTGGAGCACAGTGGCATCACTGGTCGTGAAATGGAAGAACTGGGACTCACATGGCCTTATCAATGAAAGCACAAGGTTTACTGCCCATTTATTAAACCAGGACTACTACTTTTCATTGTTAATGACAAAAATGGCTTCCTCAGTGATGTCCTTACTGCAGCTTTGAGGGAAAAATCCAATTTCATTTGATAAATCATTATTTTTGAAGTATTTCAGTAATTTATACTCAAATCCAGTCAGGATGACCTGTCATTATTTGGAGTTACAAAAGACTCACAGTGTCAACCATGAGAATATATAGATGCACAAATGTAAACTCTTTCATTATTTGTTGGATGAAAACAGCTGATGTGACTTATCTCTAGTACTGTGACACCACAAGCTGTCACGTCCAACAACTGCAGCGCAGACAGCTTCTTCAACACAGCCAATGGCTTCTTTAAGCACAACAATTTCACACATGAAAGATTTACAACCGAGCGTTGGGAAATCCATCCATCAGAAGCCTTTGAGGTGTAAAGGAATAAAGAAACACAGAGCTTGTCAGCCTCTGAGGTATGGACAAGTGTCTGAGAATACAGAGTACAAACCTCGGAGGTATGGATGGTGGAATGAGTGAGAATACAGATTCAGCAAGCCTCTCAGGAATGAATAAATACAAATCCTTTGGCAAATGTAGGTAAAGATAAGAAAGAAATGATAAATAAAACCTTGCACTGTTACTGAGAAGGCTAAAAGCTACAAAGAATCAATTAAAAATATATAAATAAATATATGTTCTGGTCAATATAAAAGGAAAGATTTAATTTCTTATTATTTTCTTATTATTCATTAAATTGTACTACACAGTGATTTGCAAATCAAATACACGATACACTGATTTGATCTTTATAACAAAGCTCCAGTTGATCTCAGACATGTTAGTCCAGCCAGTCCAGTGGCACCAGTTTTTCTGGATGGTGGAAACACAAAGAACTGGTTCTTCTGAAATTCAGTTGATCAGTTAATGTTAGTTGTTAAACTGTTGGAGAAAATGTGTGGGGACTTCTGCAAAGACTGTACATAACCAAGTAATTTCTGTCCTCCAAAAGTTACAGTATGAGTGAAATCATGTTGTTGGTACTGAGAGTTTGATACCACTGGTTTTTGATTTGGCTGACACACAGACAGCTGTTTTAGAAAAATTTCTAATTCTGCACAGTTCATATTCCTTTTGGCTTTAAGGTCTGCTGACTTTCTCCCTATCTGCCAGATACAACATTCATATACCCACAGTTGTACAAATATACTCCCCTTCATAGAGCTTATTGTTTGCAGCCTAATTCTAAAGCTCTCCAGGTGAAGAGTTCAACGATATCATCTGTCTCCATGATGGCTGCTGTGCAAAGTTAGCAAAAACAGAGTGAGTGGAGGAGGGCTACTATTACAGACAAAAGACAGCATGAGTTTTTAACAGTGAACACTTCCATTGATATATTTATAAGTTTAGAAAGACGCGAAGTACATTTTGGCGTATATTTGTTTATGTAGGTCATTTTGCAAAATGACTTCCAGCAGGCCACTAATGTGCATGTTTCTGCTCAAACTGTGAGAAACAGACTCCATGAGAGTGGTATGAGGGCCCGACGTCCACAAGTGGGGCCTGTGCTCACAGCCCAACACCGTGCAGACTGATAGGCATTTACCAGAGAACACCAGGAATAACAGTTCTACCATTGGTGCCCTGTGTTCTTTATGGATGAGAGCAGGTTCACATTAAACAGATATGATAGATGTGACAGAGTCTGGAGACACCATGGAGAACCTTCTGCTGCCTGCAGCATCGATGCTGATGTTGGTGGGAGGTTTGGTGGTGGGTGAGTGATGGTCTAGGGAGGCATTTCCTTGGAGGGCTGCACGGACCTCTGTGTGCCAGTCAGAGGTGCCCTGACTGCCATCTGGTGCCGGGATGAGATCCTCAGATCCATTGCAAGACCACATGCTGGTGCAGTGGGCCCTGGGTTCCTTCTGATGCATGACAATGCTAGAGTTCCTGCATGATGAAGGCATTGATGCTATGGATAGGCCTGCCAGTTCCCCAGACCTGAATCCAATCGAGCACCTCTGGGACATCGTGTCTTGTTCCATCCACCATGTTGCACCACAGACTGTCCACGAGTTGATGGATACCCTGATCTAAGTCTGGAAGGAGATCCCTAAGGAGAACCTCCATCATCTCATCAGAAGCATTCCCAGATGTTGTTGTCTTGGAGATTTTCCACAGATGTCAGATCAACCTGCGATCTGACTCACTTTTATTTTGAGTATGATTCTGGATCCAGACCTCCATGGGATAATGATTTTGATTTCCATTGATAATTCTTATGTTATTTTGTTCTCAAAACATTCCACTATGTAATGAATAAAGATTTTCAACAAGATCTAGGATGAGTTGTTTAAGTGTTGCCTTAATTTTTTTGAGCAGTGTATATTTGTGTTGAAGCTCAGTTTTATCTTTTATCCAACTGCAGTGCAGAACTGCTGCAGATGAATATCTTAAAACTAAATAAAACTTCAAGGCATTGCAGTGCAACAACTGATGGAGACTGGAGGGATGGTGCATGTTGACAGTTTTTTAGCTGAACAAATACTGTGCCTGTCTTGCCAGATGATGCATCATCTCGCTGATCGGCCTCCATCCTCATCACTCATGGGAGATGACAGCTTTTGCTCATTGTGCTTGCTCAGAGATTGGCTGCAAGCAGTAATGCTGAGCAGCTAATATCACAAAAATAGATTTCTGTCCTTATGTCATGCCTATTAAGAGTGGTTGATTGTGCTTCTGTTTATTTTACCTTTTTTTTGAAAAACCCATTACTCTGCTGCTGCTTCTGAGCACCTTAACATTGCTCAGCTCTTTATCTACATTATTTTATCGGCTATTGAATGTGCAGCCAAATCTCTTGATAATGTGAGATATGGAAATCGTAGTGAAACTAAAAAACATGGCCTGAAAAATTAAAGGGTAAGTTGACTTGCTGTGATTTAAACAGAAAACCATTCTGAATCTCTGCATTTTATTAGCATGGCAGTGAACTTTAATAGAGATATTAGTCAAATATATTGCAAAAGAGATAAGACCTGACTGGTTATCACACACAGGCCTTTGAATCTGGAGCTGCATTAAATGTGTATAGTGAGTAAGTACTGCTTGAGCACTAACACACTCTTTCTTCCCTTCTGTAGGGAGACACTTGAGGTCAGTGTGGCTGATGTCCAACTGCTCCTCCTCTATGGCTTCTGATTGCTTCAGTCCAGAGAGTCAGGAGAGATGTGATGGAACTGTTCTGCTCATAACCTATGGACTGAATAACTGCAGCTAACCTGCTTCTCCACAGAGCTTTGCTGCTATAAGTGGACCCGCTGTCACACATTAATATGAAATGATACCACGGCTGTCATGATCTCTATTTGACTTCCGGGGTTTGGTGATTTATTATCTTGCATTTCCTCCCTTCCTGATTCTCGCAGATATTACTCTTCAGCCAGTCTTTATTTAATCAATTTCATTGCTTGTGCTCGTCTGAATCAATATATATATAAGCCCAGCCACACAGGTTCTCTGCCAGATTGTCTGCTCTTGTTTTAGACGAAGACTGCAAAGTGCTTACCGGTTTAGACTGGCTTCCTCATTACTGATTCTGTTTTCATGGGCTTGTCTGCCTCACGTTTTCTCTCTGCTTGGCCCCCCAACTGCTTTGACAGTCTAAATCAGATTTTTCTGTATCTGGCCCTGTAAACGCTGGATCCTCTGTCTTAGGCTCTGAATATCTGTCTCTGTTGTTGGCTTGTAGTATTTTTGAATGTTGATATTTGGATTGAAGACTCCCCTGGTCATGTGAATAAGCTGTGTTGGTTTGTACTTGTGCCACATTTACCTGCTTTTTCCTTAGGCTGTATGATAAAGACAATACAAACAGAGACCATATGGCACATTCCCCCAAGGGACACTGTCGTCTTGTGCTGCTTTGTCCACTCTACCCTGTGCACCACCACACAGCCTTGGCCTGGCTCAGGATGAGTTTGGGTCAAGTCCTATGTTAAGTGTATCTTGTTTCCAATACATAAATGAAGAAATGGAATAGACAATCATTCACATTTGGTTGGATATATCTGAAATTAGATGATTGATTAGCAGTTCTTTTAGGTCCTCACAGAACTCACCTCACACTGGCAAGATGTATGTACATAATCAGCTCTCTCACATATAGATGAGTGGCAGTGGAAGTGGATTTGCTTGCGTCTGAATCTTAAACATGATGGCTAAAATCAGCCAAGTGTTTTCAGAAATTACTGTAAACCCACATGGAATATTAATGTAATTGTTTTATAGTGACAGGATTTAGAAATCCTGACCATTTACAGTACACTTCTTGTTGTGTCACATGGATTTTACTTCAACATAAATTTTAAGGTGGTGTCAGCTCTCTCCAGTACATACTGGCACAGTCTAGACTTGAAAAAAAATAAGACTGCAACCTTCAATTTGTAATCTTACATCCTCAGTTAGTTTTATATAGTTATAGCCTCATGTGCACTATGTTATAAGCCTCAGTGCTGATTGTGTGCTGGTAGAACTAAAACTCATTGTCTCTTTCAGCAAATCCATTTTCAGCCTCCACAAGTATTGTCCTTGAGCAGGATAATTTACCCCCTGCTGCTCTGGTGAAGCTACTCAGCAGCTGTGTAAAGGCCTGTTGTAATACTGTGTAGATTGAAGTCTGAAATAAGCATCACCTTGTTGCCTCTAGATGAAGATAAAGTACACATACTAGCTTTTTACATCTTGCACCCAATGCTGGATCATAAAGAATGCAACAAGGAGTGAGGATGCTGGGAGTCAAGTCTTAAATCTACAACTCAATTGTTGTAATGTTTTTTCCCTTTTAGTAGCGCCTTGGTGTATTTTATTGTGCAGAATGAGCATGGAAGCTATAAAGCAATTTTTTTGCTCATGCTTGTGTCTGACCACAGAACGACACAAGAACACAATGCATTGCTTCCAGAAACATGATAAACTCTAAAACAGTGGTCCTGGTATTCATTTTTGCAAACATATCACATTTACTCACACTTGACTGTTGCTGTGACCAGCTCCACCTGTACTTGTACCAGTTGAGCCTGCTGTCTCCTGACTCCTCTGCCTGAACCCGTTCGTCTCTGAAAGTGACTCGATGTTACTCACTGTAAATCTCTGTGTCTCTCTGTTAATTCTCTAAATGATGGAAGTTGTCTACTTTGCTGTTTAGCATCTGACGCTGTCTTTGTGAACTCTTTGATCTTTTGATCTCCTACATCTGTTGAATCCGTTTGCACTACAAGTTGGAGGTTGTTTTATACACGAGTGTATAAATACACGTATCTCTTCCTGCATAATCACTCTCAGTTTGCCAGTTGTGTTTCTGGCCACATGGAGGCTGCTATCCCCGGAGACCAACTTCCATATTCATCTGCTAGTGACATTATTCATGTGAAGGATCTGCTCACTCACCCGATCTATGCTGATCTGATCCTTGTATCTTTCTGTCATAATACCTTATCTGGGCTCACAGATCCACACCC
>OMLM01003960.1:72978-85132 GCA_900302695.1 Helostoma temminkii | reverse complement strand
CCCGCCTCTAAGTCAGCTCCAGTTATCCCTTAGTTATACTCTGACTGCTGTCATACCTGAGCTTACCTGTGTCTCTTTCCTAGACCTCTCCTGCCTTCGACAGAAGACGAGCGACCCCTGGTATTCCATCCACTCCTGTCCCAGAACTTCACTCTACGTGTTTCTAAATAAATCCTTTTACTTAAGCCTGCTCTGGACCTCACAGCTTTTCAATGCACAGAAGTGTTATCTACAGAAGCACATTATATATGTATTTCCGTTGAGTATTAACACCTGCATATGTATATGTGCATTTGGAACATTACCTGTCTTTTTCACATTTTCCTTCTCTCCTTTTCATCTTTTTCTCAACATCACAATGAGTAAAAAGCAGATAATAGTTGTGTTTTTGAATGAAATGTCTAATACCATTGGATGAACTGCCATGATATTTGTCTAGAGCTGAAACAATCATTGTGGCATGGGTCTTGAGATAAATCCTGCCACTTACAAGATTGAAATGGACCTTTGGTGAAAGATCGATAAGGAAGATCTGTTAAACTCATTTCTGTTGGGATTCCCTGCTAAAGCTACTCCTTCGTTTCAGCTTTCCCGCATTGTCAAAAACTCATTTCATTCCATTTGTAATATTTTATTTATAATATTTTTTTGTATAACCAAACAACTTTTCTTCTCACCTTTTTCAAGCCAATCAGCTCATCCAGTCCATTTTTTAAATATTAACTTGTTTTGTCATTCTACTTTTGTAGACCTACACAACCCTTCTTCACTCCGTCACCATTTTTCTGAAGGGGATCCCAGTCATCCAACCACGTTCCATCTTCTCTCCACCTTTTTCCACTACCAGTCTCTAGACTGTGGGGGTTCATCTTATTACCTGTCCTCGCTAATCTCAGAGTTGCAAGGCTGCTCCATAAACGTGGTCCAATCCCCAGATATTCTTTGTTTTCAATCAATAGAAATTTTCAATTCAATTCAATTCAATTTAACTTTATTTATATAGCGCCAAATCACATCAAAAGTCATCTCAAGGCACTTTAAATTTTCATACCAATCAGTTGATCCCTTGTTATTGAACTACAGTTTGCATCCTCTCCCTGTACCTGCATGGGTTTTTCCTCATGTACTCCAGTTTCTCACAGTCTAAAGTCACTCAGTTATGTTGATTGACAACTCTAAATTGTCTGTAGGTATGAAGTTGAGTATGAGTTGTTGTCTCTGTCTGTCTCAGCCCTGTGATAGACTGGTGACCTTTCCTGTGCTTCAAAAGCTACTTGTGACCAAAGACTCAAATTTCTGAAAAGCAAATGCTTGTTTGTTTTAGGTTGAATCATGTCAGCTGTCTCTATTGTTACATGTCAGGCTGATGTTTTTGTCATTTTGCATTTCCCTGGAAACTGAAATTATTTGTTTTTCCTATTCAGTTTAAACATCACTGTAAAACAATAGCTCCTCGAAAAAGAGGCACTGTTCCTGTATGTGTCTGTATCTGACACAGTGACAGTGAAATCAAGTAAATTGGCATGGGTGAACATGGCACTTGTATTAGTTTAACATTCATGCATGAGGATGTGTGCATGCTTGCCCAGTTTTCATTTAATGTCCCAAAACCTTCCAACTTGTCAAAGAAATTTTCTCCACTTGAAATTATCTTCTCCTAATGAAATTTTAATTTGTTATTATGAGCACAGTTGGTGCCTGAAGCACTGCCAGTGAGCCTGAGATTTAAAAGCCTTGAATGCACTCCACTTGCAAACAAATGAATTCCAGTCTCACAAAAATTGGATGTATCCATTAAAGTGACGATACTCGGGATGAAAATGGAATCTGACCATTTGTCTCCAGCTACTGACATTGGCTCAGGACAGCATGGAGGACCTAATGGCTGATGGTGCATTCTTTATTGAAGTAATTCCATTTGACAATAATCGTGGGGAATCCTATCAAGACAATGAATTGCATTTACCACGAGTGTCTTTGCAAATGTCTTTGTGAAGATTGGGCAATTTTCTGTCAGTTTTTTCAGTAATGGGCATGAAATAGATTTTTTTAAAGGGATGTGGTGAGAATTGGTGACATGAATGTTTCTCAGGAAGAAAAGTTTATATAGTTGTGGACTTTATCTGTTGTAAAGTGAGCTGGAAAATGTTTTGCCAGTTTGAGCCAATCCTGCACCTTCAATAGGGGTACAGAAAGGGTCAATTTCTGTCCCCAAAGGTACAATCTATACTAACATAACAGCTAGGGCTAATTATTGAACATCAAGGTAACTATGTTCACATTATGAGGTATGAAAACGTACATATATGTATACAGTATCCAGTGTGAAGGGTATTAATAAGTATCTTAGAGGGTACAGCCCCAGTCCTTTGTACCTTTAAACATACAACTATGTAATGTATTTTCCGAGAGAAATGGTTTGTTTCATCTTGGGTGAACACAGTAATTGCACTTCAGACTAAAACAACCATAGTAATATCCCCAAAAAGAGGTGGTCTTGATCCAGATTCTGGTGCAGTTTTACTGGTAATAAAACATACCTAACCAAAATAGGACCAGCAGCTATGAAAAACTATTTGAAGGCATTGGACTATGTTTAGATTTTAATTTCTTTCATTTGTACACCTAAGACATGCTGTAGATAGATGTAGAATCAAGAGGACATGCAGTGCCTTAGTCAGATGATAGTGCAAGTGATTGAGTCATAAACACCATCACAAGGGTATGACCATGTCACAGAACTGTTAGCCACGACAACTCCTACAACATCCTTCTTTCCAGTAGCGGCTGTTTTAATGGTGCACTAATAGCACCAGGCAAGCAAAGTCAGTGACTAGCTACTAGAAGTTTCACTTTCTGGACAAATTAAAGATCAAGATATATTTTCTTTGAAGTAGGTGGTGACCAAATCAGAGCTAAAAGAAGAAGAAATATTGTAACTGTCTTCTTAAGTCAGTCAGGAATACAACTCCAAATGTTGCCACTGTCTGCTGGATGTGTTAATAGAAAATCATTAGCCCTAAACTTTAATAGTTAATTCATGTGAGTTTCTCTGTCCCATAGTGGCTATAAACTCAGCTGAAAACAGCTGCAACAGCTTCAGTTGGAGCTCATTCTCAGGAATCAAACATGACACACATGATGTTTCACACATCTGTTTTATCCAGGTGCTGAAGAATGTAATGATTTGCTGTTGCTCTGGGAGCATCGTAGTTGTATCATTGTTATACTCTGTGCTGTCTTATTTTTGATGTGTGCACATGCTTTTTTTCCTCTTTGAGATCTGTGCCAGACATCCGGAATCCCCAGCAATGGGACAATGATGAAAAAAAAGATGTTTTCCTTCTCCAGAATGGGACACATTTAGATATTCTTTTGATGTTACAAATTACATTTGACACCCAGGACCATCCAGATGATAAGAATTTGCTCCTGCAAAATTCACTTTGATACCTAACTGGCAGGCACGCTGCTACAGCAAGGCAGCTGGTCCCCGGCCAAGGTAGAGAATTGGACTGATACCATTTTGTTTAAGCCGTAAAAATATTGTAAGTGATCCAGGCTAAGACAGAATTGATTGCCACATGATGCCACTGAATTAAAACTAGTCTGAAACAGCCTGCCTAAAGAAATAACTGGTCTACTTCAACAGATAGCACTGAAAAAGCTTATGCAGAATTCCATTTATTACTGCTGTTGATTTTGCTGACTCAGATATGTAAGCACAGTTAGTTTTCATGATTTTGCCTTGATACACCAACACAATGGATTTGAAATACAGATGTGATCAAAAGTATTGGGTTAGGATCAGGTGACAAATTTGGCTATTGAAGAATAGTCCATTTCTTTGCCTTCAAAGAGTCTTGAGTTGCTTTCACACAGTGTTTAGGGCTATGTTGTGTTGTTTAGCTATCTACACAGTTTTGTAGCATTATGTTATCTTTGCTGATCTGATTTCTTGCATTGAGTTTAGCACCTTCTGTGCACTCCACCACGTTTGTCCAGATAAATAATTATTTAATGGATTTCCATGGACTTTTGTACAAACTTTTATAAAGTAAGTTGCATAAAGATCAGCACTGAATGAACTGTGAGCTACAAAAAGCTATAAATATTGGTAAAGGTTACCAATCCCTGCAAGTCCCTGCAATGATTCACATTTTAGTTACCATTATTGCTCAAGATCCAAAACAAACTTTGGGCAACTCTGGGCATCCAACAGAGTTTTCCAGGTGAGCAGCCGCAGTCTAAGTGATAGACTCTAGATGGAGGACGCTGTGTGCGACCTTCCTCAGGCTCATTTCACTGACTTATTCTCAGCCACTGTTATTCTGCTTCATGAGAAACCTCTCTCCCACTTCTCCTTCATCATCTCACCTCACAAGCTGTTCAACAGATGGCAGCTATGGCATCTCCAACAGCTACAATGCATTTACATGCAATGAGGGAGCATGGGGGACATTGTGTTCCTGCATTACCCTTATCTGAGCAGATAATTGGTCCACATTGAGATGAAATGACATGACTATTATAAATTGAATCTTTTGCGAGCAATAAGCTTAATTGTACATTAGATAATGTTGCAGTCATTATGAATCCATCCCTGCTGCTAATTACAGTAAGTACATGTTTCACTGTCAGTCCACATTTAAAGAGACATTAAAAGATTATCTGTATTGGAAGGACCCTTCCAATGTTAAACTTTAAAGATCTGACCAAGAAATGTTTTTCATAATTTAATGTTAAAGATGTTAATTTAATGTTAAAGCCTTGATTCACCTGTGGTAATAATGTTGTCCAGCAGACCTGCCCACCAAAACCATAATATATGCTGTAGCCCCACTTGACTGTGTATATTTTTGTAATGTCATGTTTACTATAACATTTACTATAGGTCTACTTTATGGAACTTGAACTTTACTTTAGAATTGACATTTCATGTTATTTATACTCAGTTACATTTATCTGACAACATCAGTTAGTTTTCAGACTTTTAAAACAAACAAGTGTAATAACTGCAATTTGTGAATAGAAGAAATAAAATTACTTTAGTAAGTAAGCACATGTGGTAGCTACTTGGTCCTGAACTCATTAAGCTGCTCTGTTGTCTGCACAGTTACTGTTATTAGATGAACAACTCTATAGATATTTATGTACAAGCTGTTAACAGTCCACTGCTGCTGCCTCTGTGTTTTCTGCTGTTAACAATATGAATACAAACTGAACTGAATAGCAATGAGCTGTGGGGTACAAAGAGGGGAAGATCATCGTCACACAAAACCACAATGGGAAACACCCACATATATATATGTCTTTCTTACTCCTTTACGCTCTTGTGTAATCTTGAACCAGATTTTTTTGGATAGCTCAGTTTTTCACGACCCTTTTATGCAGTGGCCCAAAAGGAATCAAGGAATGTCCCAACCTTCTGTGCTGTGAAAAGGTATTTGCCACCTATCTTTTTTCATAGTTGTAACACTTTAAGGATTCAGATCATCACATACATTTTAATATTACACAAGGATAACCTAAGTAAATAGAAAATGCAGTTTTTAAATAGTGATTTTATTTGAGGGGAAAAACCTGCTCAAACCTGCCAGACCTGTTGAATCAAGAAATTACTTCTATATAAGCTGTCTGGCAAAGTGAAGAACAGCGGTGAACCTTCCCAGGACTGGCAGGCCTAACACAATTACTCCAAGAGCACAACAATGACTCATCCAGGAGGTCATAAAAGAACCCAGAACAACATCTAAAGAACTGCAGGCCTCACTGCCTCAGTTAAGGTCGGTGTTAATGATTCAAGAATAAGAAAGAGACTGGGCAAAAATTACATCCATGGGAGAGTTTCAAGGTAAAAGCCACTGCTGGCCCAAAAGCACACAAAGGCTCATCTCACATTTGCTAAAATATCTTGATTGTCACCAAGACTTTGGGACAAATATTCTGTGGACGGATGAGACAAAAGTGAAAAAGACAAAAGAAAAAGTGTGCGTGTCCTGTTACATCTGGTGTATAACAAACACAGCATTTCATAAAAAAAAACAAAAACATGGTCAACATGGTCAAACATGGAGGTTGTAGTGTGATAGTCTGGGGCTCCTTTGTAGCTTCATGACCTGGACAACTTACTGTAATTGATGGAACCAAATAATTCTGCGCTCTACCAGAAAATCCTGACAGAGAATGTCTGGCCATCAGTTGACCTCAAGCTCAAGCACACCTGGGTTATGCAGCAGGACAATGATCTGAAACACACCGGCAAGTCCACCTCTGAATGGCTCCAGATAAACAGAATTTAGGTTTTGGAGTGGCCTAGTCAAAGTCTGGACATAAGTCTGACTGAGACACTGTGGCATCACCTTAAATGTTCATGATCAACAACCCTCCAGTGTGGTTGAATTAAAACAAACCTGCAAGGAAGAGTAGGACAAAATTCCTCCACAGCGATGTGAAAGGTTTAGGTTCTTTAGGTGTAGGGGGCAATTACTTTTTCATTTAGGGCCAGGCAGATTTGGATAGCTTTTTTTCCGTTAATAATTTAAGTCAGTATTTAAAAACTGCATTCTGTTTTTACTCGGGTTATTTTTGTGTAATATTAAAATTAGTGTGATGATCTGAATCATTGAAGTGTAACAAATAAAATACAAATTAAGAAAGGGGCAAATACTTTTTTGAGTATACTATATGAGAACACAATATGAGAACAGCACTAAACTTGGTGTTGCTGTACATTACTTGTTAAAAGTATGTAAGTAAAAAGAACCAGGGACACTGATTGTGTTGTATGTAACTTTTCTCTCAGCAGCTGATAAAACATTTAATATTACAGTATATCATATAAAACATTTTATATTGGAAGCAGCAATGATTTACAACAATAATTCCACAATAATGCCACAATAGTTATTAATAACAATTACAAAAAAACAAGCCATGAGTGACACTTTATTTAGAAAAAAAAGAGAAAATATATTATTTCTGGTACAATTATTGGATATGTGGGCTATTAACATTTAACTGAACACAATTAATCACCTAAATATTAATGCAGATAATCAACCCCACAATGACGCCTGACACACAACTACTGGTCAACGATTTATTACTGCTCAGCTACTGTCATCCAATCTTGTCCTATGCTCACTGTTACAAGCATTTCCAGTATTTATGCGCTTGTTCTCTCTTGTTTGTACTGAAATCTGAAATGAGATGAGGTTCTTGAGAAAGGTCATGTTTTATTATCGGTGTAATATCTTGTTGTATTGGTAAATTATCCATCTCTGTTCTCAAGGTTTTTGCTATGAAACAATGGATGCAAAGCATAAAACATTTACAACCATTGTCACACAGCGTGGGTGGACGTAAGATTGGCTAATTGGAAAATGAACATGGGGAAATGAAACTGGGTGAAAATCAAAGATGTGTCTATGTCTGTCAGCATTCAGGCTGATTTAATACCCTGAAGGTACAGATTCAAACCTGCACTCTGCTGCTGAGGCCTAGAAATTAAACCTGTCCATCCATCTGTGTAAATACCATTGACATTTCATAAATACAACTGATGGTTTGACTCAAAGATCCATGCTCATTAAAAACGCCACTCTGCATGGATTTATTGCCAAGAGACTTGAGCGTTTCTGTTTACAGGCTGCCAAGTTTAGCAAAAGCAGAAGTGTTCTTTTTGCTGTAGGGTGGAAATATCTTTAATGCCGTAGTGGAAGTAATGAAATAAGGATCAGCATCAACTGCTGCCTTCCTTATTGCATTGATCAATGAGAAGTAATACAGCAAGATGACAGAGAAGCACTCATAAATCTTGATACAAAAAAGCACAAGCACCCTACTGATTCTACTGCATAGTACTCACTTGTGTGTCTTCTGTGCAAATGGGGCTATGATGTATTCATCATCTTTTATATATGACATTTTCCTAAGATAATCAGGATGTCTATTATATTTTAGCAATAACCATAACTATGTTCTGCAGCACTGAAGCTCCTTAATATCCAGCAAATTAGCACATTGGCAGATCTCTTACTATCATAGGTGTAAACAGTTCAAGTCAATTTAAGGAAGGAGAAAGCCCTGCCACCAGCCAACCTTTACTGGCACTGAACATTATACAAACAGAATAAGCATGATCCTGCTCAAAAAAATGTATAGAATATTATTCGCAGCCCATTTAATGGGATACTGTATTTTATAAACTTAAATGTTAGAAACTTACAGCATCTGCATTAGAAGCCTCACAGTTGGACAGAGAGGTATCGTTGATGTTGGAAGACCTTCTCTATAGAGTGAGACTGTCCTGTGAATTTATACAGTGAATTTTGCAAAGCGACGTCCATGACAACTGGTTCAAATGTCATGTTTGTCACATCATGAATGAACGTGAATCTAAGGAAGAAGTAATTTTTAAAGCTAAAATATGATATATTAACTACAGCTAACAGCTAAATGTTTATTTGTTATCTAAACCCAACACAAACATCCTAATGCCTAATCCCAACCAAAGTTTCTCACCATTTAGGGTGAAAATAAATGTTACACCAGCTGCCATTCGGGTGCTAATGAACGCCACCATTTTGGATCCTGATGTCAAAAGCGGTGCAGTTTCAACAACCGCCTGCTCCGTACGTGAGGGCACTCTTACAACAAACGACCACTCTAGTCGTATGGGAGAGTTGCAACAAATGACCTACATGGGAATTTAAGTTGAAGAACCTGCTTGAAAACAGTAAACCATCACAGCTTAAGCTTTGTCTTATCGACATCTCTTTTACATACAGTCACTGAAGTGAAGAACAGGAGAGTAAATGTGATTTGACTGCAGCTTAAAGGCTGCAGAGACTGGCTGATTTAAGGTGCAGGTTCAGTTCACACAGATGGGTTGCATTTGTTTTGCAGGGGTTAGGGTGAAAGGCCTGTGGCCCAGCAGAGCAGCATGCCAGGACTTGTAATACAACACGTCAGATTCAATCACCTCGCCAACCGGTAGACACCTTGTTTTGCCTTCTTTTCATCGACTTATCGATTACCCTCTCTTCCCCAGAAGCTCCTTGTGATGCTTATTAACCCCATGGACTGTCTTACATTGGAAGGGGAAAATGTTTTATTCTTCAAAGACTAGAGGAGTGGAAAGAAGAAGATAGAGGGGAAGAACAGAGGCAGCAGAGTGTAAAATCTATTTGAAAATTTGATTCCTGGAGAAAATGATACACAGGAAAAATGTAAAGTTACTCACGTCTGACAAATTATCTGCTGCTAATGCAAGTGTATAGTAAGATGTACCAATATTCATTTTTGGAAGAGCAAACATCAGATTCTGCTTTCCAAACCAATCCTCAACACCAAAAGAACCAGAAAAGATTACCTCCTCACGCTCTGCCTGAATTACATGTCCGTTCAGATTGGTTTTCTCTGTGACCACCACAGCTAGAAATAAGTGCACTGATGGTACTGTCTGGCACTTTGAATAAAAGCCTCCAACCCAGTGGCTTACATTAATTTTCATGTTCTGTCACGGCAGAGCAGAAGCAGACCAAGAGCAGCTTAAAAATAATTTTAGAATTTCGATATGTTTTAAATCACTTCCTAAGGCTTATCTTTGTTTAGAAAAAAGATTTACAACCATCACTGTTTGTATTCTTGGTTTCTAATGTGTTATCTTGTCTAATTAGTTATGTCACATCTGTATTATATGAATGGATTTTCTAATGCAAAGCACTTTTTAAATACATCACTTTTTTTTCAGCTCCAGTTTATGGTATACAGTAGATGTGTACTACTGGGCTTAGTCTATTAATGAACCGCTGTGACCTTTGAGTCAAGTGCCTTTATTTATGTGACACATCACATGTTTACACACAGTGATTAGTCTGAATCAGACCACTTACCAATGCTTCATCAACCTGAAACCTCCTGCATGCGCTCCAGCAATCTACAGCTGGAAAGAGTATGAAGAGGCTGTGACTCTGTGCTGCCACAAAACCCTGAACTCCCTACGAAAAGAAAGGGAAAAAAAAAAGGGGAAAAAGTCATCATCTCAAAATGTAAAATGAAATGTGGTCCAAGAAAATGCACCATCTGAGTCAATTTGACTGTACAGTGCACAGACTTTACGTCAGACACTCCAGACTAAAAGCATTGTTACGCTTGTGTGAGCACTGATTCATGCCTGCAGACTGTGACTGCATTCTCACTGATGAGAGCGTACTCCAAAGGGGATCTTCAAAGGATTGCCTGTGCCTGAAGAGCCTCCTCTAGTACTTCACCTGCACAAACCAAATTCTGTTCCACTGAGGGCTCTGTGCTTCGAAATAGACATGTTTGCTTCAGTGTATTCTCACTGGTAATTAGGTGCGTGAAAAGATGCATAGAAAGGCAGCAAAAATTTCTAATTATCAACAGTGAAATGTGCTTCATAAAATATGTTGCTGTAGGATTTTGTGTTATCACAATTATTCATAATTTCCTATAATCACTTGAAAACCGAATAAAAGTGCTGTGTGAGTGATCCATGCTATACCGGCTTTAAATACCAAGAGACTGTAACACACTGCCTGCAAACTTGATAAGGCTCGCAAAAAAAAAAAAAAAAATGCACTAGCTGATCTGCTAGGGGTTGTGCACTGAGGACATAAGTACATAAAATACAAGGAGGAGAAAACTGAAATACACCTACAATGTGATTCATCTAGAAAGTGATTTGGCTGAGATGCATCTGGCATCAGACCTCTGTCTGTGTCTAAGTGTCCAGTAACACAGCAGCTCCACTTGGTGTCAAATGCTACCATGAGTACACTAGTGGGACACCATGTAGTGTCTGTATCGTAGCCCAAAGGGCTTCACAAAGCAGCAGAATATGAAGCCACAGGAATGAGAAGGTTATCTTCCTCTGCTGGGACACACACTGATCATGTTTGTACCTTGAATGATGGACATAGGCTCAAATGAGGTATTTTGTTAGTATAATTTGATTTGAATTCTTTTTTGAAAGACTTTGTTAATGCAAAATTCCTAACTGGGACCTATCCACACAGACTCTGAGCTGTGATTGCTGCCAAAGGTGCATCTACTAAATACTGACCTGAAGGGGGTAATTATTAATGCAAACTCTACATATTTTTATTTAATTGACATTACTTTGTAGAAACCTGTTTTCACTTTGACATTAATCAGGTATTCTGAATTTTTTCTTTACTTATATTGACCATGATTCATTTATAATGACAGATAAAGGTAGAAACATCCAAGGGTGTGAATATTTTTATAGACACTGTATCATTGCAATGTTTTTATGCACTTTTGCAATGAATCTGTGGAACGAGATCGCAGAATAGTTTAAAAATAGGAAACAGTTGTTTTAAAGCAAAAGGTTTACACATAATACGTATTTAATGAATATAAATTCCTCTAAAAGCCAAAGGTCTTGACAAAGAATTGATGCTACAGAAATTCAAAACGGTCGAGATAACAGATACTGCAGTTACATAAAATAAGAAATTCCAACAAAAAGCTAAATTAAGCTGCAGGAAGCTCACACATTTCCCTGACACTCAAACACACACACACACACACACACACACACACACTGTTGGTTTGATCTCCACAATCCTCCACTCCAGTAATAGGAAGGAGCAGATTTTTTTTGCCGGTGGGTAAAGCAATCATGTAGAACTGCTGCTTCAGGCACAGGCTGATCAAATTATTACCTGCCTGATCTGACCTGCCTGTTACTTTGTAGTTTACCAGCTACTCAAGATAAACAAACCGCTGGAAAACAACCTCTGTCCCAGAGTGTTCTGACAAGAGCTCAGAAATCATTTCATCATGGAGCTGCTCATTCAGAAAAACTCAAACCAAAATACCGACATGGCGCATGTTGGATTTTTAAGGCAGATCATCACGTGGAGACGCTTTTTCTTAGTCTCTTGATCTTCTTCACTTAATTTAATAATCCTGACAATGTGTTTGTGATGTTCAGTTTCCTGTTTGCACCCGGGAGAATTTAGTTTGTGTGTTTTTGTTTGTCTTGACAACCAAATGCTGAAACGTTTTTGATGAATATCTGTTTGAGTCTGTCCAAGTTTCAGACATTAATTAGATACAGTGTATGTGTATAAGCTGAGTAAACAGTCTTTCTGAAAAA